>JAFMSR010000003.1:56440562-56550562 GCA_022818135.1 Saxidomus purpurata
ATACTCGTACATGCCGAAGGCCAGGTCAAATTCAAATCTGTACACCTGATGAATGAAATGATTATAATCGTCACATGCCTGGTCCATATATTTGGACAGTGTCTGAGCCAGCAGGCGTTATGGTTTCTTGTAATGCCATGGTAGAGATCGCTACACAATATAAACCTGATGTCAGATGATTTTATATTAAGATTTTAAAAATTTATAACGTTAGTGTCATACCGACACAAACTTTGAATCTCTTTGATATTTAGACTACAGTGAAGCTTCTCTATTAAGGACTGCCAGCGTTTAGGGTCAAATTGGCCTTAGTAATGGAGTGACCTTAATTGTGGATTTTGATATTGAAACACATAGGCAAACCCGTTCTTTGAAAGAAGGTTCTAAGTAAAGGGACGACTTCCCGTAAGGCGGAATTTCACTGTAATATAATCATTTCCTAGATCTTTTTAACTGAAATTTCTCCGTAATAGACCACAGGTACTTGACACATACACTTTTTGATTTCTATATGCCTATTACACAATAAAATAAGAAAATGTATCTATTATCTCTTTGTAGTCGGCACTAGGAATGATTTATCTAGCCGATGACACTTTTTATTTGATTTAAATCAATCAAATACTTCCAAAATGCCACAAAGTTTCTCAAAATACAGAGAAATTTTGTCCATGTCGTTTACGACTGTTCACACGATACATGTGTTTAGAAGAGCTTTCTGGTCGACAAATGAACAGGTAAAACTTGCGCATACTTTCACTAAAGACCTTCTTTTTCTGTCAGACTGTGAACCCCGAAATAACAGTATAGAAAGTCATACAATAAATCTCGTAATTACCACATGCAGTTGATAAACACGTTGCTTTATTTTTTTCAGCTATCAACTTGTGCGAGAGTAACTCGCGCACTGTTAGTGCGGGTAGCTTCATTTATCTAGATTCCTCGGGCGGTGCACCTAGGTTTACTAAAATTGAATGTACTTGTAAAATAGCCTTCCAGGGCGGCGCGGGCACTCTGGATTTGACTTACAGGTATGTTTTGCTCGATATCTTGTTTATAAATATTCTGGTATGCTAGAGGGGCATTTTCATTTTAATGATTGTTCGCCTGTCTGTCACAGATTATTTCGGATTCTCCTAGGTTTACCTGCTTTTTTGTCGGCCGTCATGCGTCGTTTTATACAAAATTTTTGTCCCCTTCAAATAGTAGTGTAAACGATCTTGCTGTGAAACTGAACTTTAACATTTAACGTGGATTTTGAAACGAGTATGTGATTTAGAAAAAATGCTGGGAAGTTTATATATGAAAATCAGCACTTTTGTAGGTTCACCTTTTATTTACATACACAAGCGAATGACACAATTTAACATTGTCTACCGAACATATAACGCCTTACAAGAATAAGGTTGCACTCGAGTTAAGCTGACGTTTGAATTGTCAAAATCTTCAGAGGTTTGTACCAATCTTATCGTGTTTCGAAAGTCTGTGTGCCTATGCAATTTTTGGAACTTAAGGCATTTGTACTCTAGTCTCTAAACAAATAAAACAACACATGATTATACTCGTGATTACAAAAATAGTTCACTAGATGAAACAGAATGTGTCGCCCTTTATCATAAACAAGGCTTACATATTGGGGTAGCCCCCTATACCATAGACTTTGTTACATTTTAGACACTATGACCGCTTGACTTTTCTTGACTGTATTGTTCTATTGTACAGATGTGTTTTAACATTTTGTTTCTATGCTATTGTATTCTTATTGTTGCCATCATGCCATAATTTATATGTAAATGTCAAGATCCTGTATATGCATTCGACTTAATAAACTATCTGTTTTGGTATACCCCCGTAGATGGCCAAATTAAAATCGCACCGTCCGTCCGTCCGCATGTCCGTCCTTTTTTCGTGTCTGGGCTGTAACTTTGTCATGCATTTAAGGATTTATAATAACTTGGCACAAATGTTCAGCACATCAAGACGACGTGTCGCGTGCAAGACCCACGCCCCTATCTCAAAGGTCAAGGTCACACTTGGAGTTTGAAGGTAATGAAATCCTGTATATATGCGCACATTCGTGTCCGGACTGCAGTTTTGTCATGCATTGAAGGATTTTAAAAAATACTTGTCACAAATGTTCAGCACATCAAGACGACGTGCCCCGTGCAAGACCATCGTCCCTACCTTAAAGCTGCTCGCTCTCAGTTACCGATGAAAAAAATACTTTTTTAGAAATTGACATATTTATTCATAAATATAAAACGAAATGCTAGAATCGAAATACAAGCAAAAATCTAGGTAGTAATTTGCAGAAATCGATTGAAAATGTCGGTAACACGGCACCGCTACACTATATGTTTATATTGGAATTTCAAAAGCGTTTGCAACGCTTTTGAATTTGGTAGCGTATTATTTGAAATTTAGAGATATACATGACATGAATTTATACCGGAGCCTTTTTATATGACTTTTAGTTGTAAAATATGTTATTTTTCAGAGAGTTTGATGAACTTTATTTTTTCACAAAAATCTGAGAGCGAGCAGCTTTAAAGGTCAAGGTCACACTCAGAGTTTATATGTAATGGAACCCTATATCTATGCCCTCATTTGTGTCCGGACTTTAACTTTGTTATGCATTGGAGGATTTTAAAATAATTTGTCACAAATGTTCAGCACATCATGACACATGTCGCATACAACACCCAACACCCATGACCCTACCTCGCAGGTCAAGGACTCACTTACAACTTGCAATCATTTCACACAAATTCTCTTTTCTGATTGGTTATTTCTGCCCCAGCACCCGCTTTTCATAACACGATGAACGCAGACCCACACCTGTACGTATTCATAGCTTCTCATTAATATTCATGACGTGCTACTTTTTTAATTCATAAAATCGTGTACGGATTCAGGGCATGTTACCAAACAAAAACACTTCGAGAAGTAAAAAGGAATAGTGTTTCTCACCTATGAGATACATATTTCCGCGCATTTATGCTCCGGTGATAGATAACCTTATCCTTCATCGCTTATCTCTCATCGCTGCCGGACTATTGTTACGTTTATAAGAAGCCAGCGCATCACATAAAAATCCAAAAATGACTGTAAATTTTTTATTTTTTGAATAAACATATAGTTATGGGTATTCATTTTCTTAGTTAGATCATTTTCTATCCATCTACAGTATGGCATATTTGAAGTAAAATTCGAGAAAAATCCCCATCCTGTATTTACACTTATTTCTTCTTACTTGTGTGAAAATGCGATTCAAACGGTGAGAAAATGAATCTACCATGTCCGTTGAGTTGCGGATAAGGAAATCCCACCTTCGGGTTGAGATATATCCAAAACGCTGGCTGCCGTCCGCCATTGTCATTATGCTAAGGAGTAGCGGCGTTATGACAACCAAATTAATGCGCGACGAAATATTAAGATAGAATCCGGGTAAGTGATCACTAAATAATTTAAACGAATGTCTTTAATTATAGTAAGTTGTTATCAGAAGTTTTACACCTAATTTAACATAAACACCTTAGGTGTAAAACTTCTGACTGTTCATACCTCGATGAAATGCAGGAAAAACACATTCAATTCTTAAAGAGAAAAAATCGTGAGTCATGTTAGAATTAATAAGTAAAACATACAAAACTTCTTTGAAATCAATGACTACATTTCCTTAAGTGATGCTTACCGTACTGTTTCAAAATCAACTTTGTATATCAATGTATGACATTTTAACTGGGTTGAAGGTTCCTGAGGACTGAAATGATATTCAGATGAAGGACAAACGATCATTATTTTCTCTTGTAAAATTATTTATTTATTTTCTGGGACTAATCATAAGTGTTACTCAAACACTAAGATATCCCAGAGTAAAAGTGTCACACAGAGTGACTAACTTGCAATGTGTTTCTTATTCAAAATGTAAATCCAACTCAAGTTTATTAACATTAAATCAATGCTCTAGGAGGCATCATGATGCGCCAGCAAACGAAAGTGACTGCGGAGTAGAGTTCAGTATTTCTAATACCAACTGGGGATGTGAGTCGAGGAATTTTACAGAACAATTACAAGGAAGTACCAACCTGACTTACATCAAGAAATTTAACGAGACCGCCGACTGGTACTCTTGCCTTGGGATACGCTCAAGTAAGTAAATATTCGTTATATATGCTCATAAATGCAATGTACATTCTTTTTAGTTTAGTTAAAATGGTTTGCTGTCTCTGAATTTTCTCAGCTGAGAAATGAAGAATATCATACATTTCGGCAAATGCAAGTTTTGTTGCCACTCACCGTTGAACTTCCATTTCTATATCCTTGGATTGAAAGATGCGATTTATGAAAACCCTAATTTAGATTTTATTCATTTCCAGCAATTTTTCCGCCACGTCACACAATAAGACGTTTGGTAAAATTTAAAAAAGCAAAACGATGTTGTTTTTATAGAAGAATGAAAGAATATAGTTTTTAGCTCACCTGGCTACGCCAGGGTGAGCTTTTCTGATCGATGATTGTCCGTCGTCCGTCGTCCGTCGTCCGTCGTCCGTCAACATTTTGATTCAAATGACATCTCCTCTGAAACCTCTAGGTCAATATTGATAAAACTCTGCAGGAATGTTCCTTGCATGAAGCTTTACTCTGGTTGCTATGGCAACAAATAGGAAAAACTTTAAAAATCTTCTTCTCTGAAACCACAAGGCCTAGAGCTTAGATATTTGGCATGTAGCATTGGCTAGTGGACCTCTACCAAGATTGTTCAAATTATGATCCCCGGGTCAAAATTGACGCTGCGCGGGTGGGCACTTCGTTTTTGCATAGGCATATATAGGAAAAACTTTAAAAATCTTCTTCTCTGAAACCACAAGGCCTAGAGCTAAGATATTTGGCATGTAGCATTGTCTAGTGGATCTCTACCAAGATTGTTCAAATTATGACCCCCGGGTCAAAATTGGCCCCGCGGGGGTGGTCACTTAGCTTTGCAAAGGAATATATAGTAAAAACTTTAAAAATCTTCTTCTCTAAAACCACAAGGCCTAGAGCTTAGATATTTGGCATGTAGCATTGGCTAGTGGACCTCTACCAAGATTGTTCAAATTATGACCCCCGGATCAAAATTGACCCCGCACGGGGGGTCACTTAGTTTTACATAGGCTTATATAGGAAAAACTTTAAAAATCTTCTCTGAAACCACAAGGCCTAGAGCTTAGATATTTGGCATGTAGTATAAGCTAGTGGACCTCTACCAAGATTGTTCAAATAATGACCCTCAGATCAAAATTGACCCCGCACCGGGGGGATCATTTGTTTTACAAAGGCCTATATAGGAAAACTTATTTGGTATATAACATTATCTAGTGATCTTCCACCAGGCAAGTGGACTTGTACCAAGGTGAGCGATATAGGGCCATCTTGGCCCTCTTGTTTATATGTAGGTTAGTAATGAAATATAATAAATTTTCTTGTAATAAAGTGTAAATTATTAGATTAAGATATTTCCGTTAGAAGAATATAATTATATAATTATGTGATCAATAGTCGCCCAAGGAAGCTTTAGGTGGTTCTCTCTGAACATCAACCATGCTATGAATACCTAGTAGCCATTAGTTAGTACATTTTCGCAATACCAAAGGTTTGTATTGGAATTTTCATTGCGTTTTGAAACACGCGAGACTCTACTTACGTATGCAGGTTTGTACTTAGAAATGTGATTAGCCTAAATCATTTTGATATTCTTAGAAATGTTTGCTTTTCGTATGATTCCATAAATATCATTATTTCTGTTCTAGCAAATGCTAGATTTAAGACTCCAGTGATACACATGTATAAATCTACAGCAGAAACTTGACATTTAATAAACAAACAAGAGTTGTCTCTCGTATATGACGAATGCCCCCAAAGTCGTGTCTCACAGCCTGTGACCGAACTTCAAGGAGTCGAATTTCAGTACTGTCACATGAAACTTTATCTCTATGGATTGAACATTTGTGCCATTTCTTTTAAAATTCTTCAATGTATAACAGAGTTACAATCTGGACATGAACATGCACATATATATAGGATTCTGAAACAACCTCTGTCCTCTAAGTAGGACATTGACCATCAGAGTAAGGATACAGGACTTGCGCATAACACATCATCTCCATGTCTGTGTCATGTAAATTTAAAATCCTCCCATGCATAGCAGAGGTACCATGGGTAAGGATTCCATGACCTTTAAACTCAAACTTTGACCTAGACCTTTGATGTAGGGCCATGTGTTTTGCACACGACACATCGTCTTGATGTGCTTAAAAAACGCGCATTACAGAGTAACTTTTCAATCAAAAAATTGTAATACATTCTACTTGTCATATCATTGTCGAATGAAAGATTACCAACTTCCGGGCAAAGGTGAGCTTAATACGGCTGTGCCGAAAAAGAATATTCTTGTATGGCGAAACATTACTTTGAACTCGTTAATTAAATCATGCGGGAACAACTCGCGCCGGCAAATCAACTCTTTACAAGTAATATTTCGCAATACAAGAATACTGGACGAACTCTCTAAGGCAAAGTGAACGGGCCAATTTGAAAGTGCATAATGATGAATCATACTTATTTTTTTCAGGTTTCTATAACATCACATTTACGTGTTACCGATGGGAATATTACTTCGCCCCTGGTGAAGGTTAGTAGATTTTATACATACGATGGTGGTGTTTGAAAGTTTCCGATTAATCGGGTCATACCAATTTCTAAACAAAAGTTTGACTGCGAATACATCAACGTATTTTGAATTCACTGTGATCGTGCTATTTTCTACTCACAAAAACGCCACGCACTATAGTCGCAACAGCAACGTCGTGTTGTCGTAAGCGCAGTATTATCAATAACTTTTAAAAATCGTTGGACTTTTGTGACTGCAGTCATTGCAAGTCAGAATATAGCTGAGCGCTTTTTAACACAAATACAGTGTTAAAAGAGTTTTTGAAATCGGCGAAAACGTAGGGTAGTTATGATTAATCTAAGATTTTGTTTATGTGCAAATGAATACAAATTAGACACACTTTTAGACACGCCCCTTTTTGAAAATTGAATTTTAAACCCCATTTACTAATTTTTTCATGATTGTTTTTATCTGAAATTGATAACATTTATTAAGTGCCATGTTTCTATACTTTAGTACATTTCTGAAGCTGCTCTTTTTAACTTAGAAGCATTACATGTGTGTATATTTAATTGTAGCACTATGACATCAAAAAATTCAAAATGTCCGCCTCCACGAATCTTCATTTTTTAAATTTCCAATATCTTCACATTTAATATGCCGATTTTTAAAATTCTTTCAACAATGCGTTCCCCGTAACAAGTTCAAACTATTTTCTGACTTGCTTTTTCCTTTAAGTGGGGGTGAAAATGAATCCAGAGTCAACATATCCGTGAAAAGTTTAGAATTTACCGAATGAAACTAAATAAAAGGCATGAACACAAGTACAAGTGATATTTAGTTTCACAGTTTTGGAAATGTATTGGTTCAATGCAAAGACAAAACAACAAATATTAGTGCTCTTTTATAGTGAGGCCAAAATGCCATGTGGCCGAAAATGTCATCATAATTTTCTTGAGGACAAAATGTATTTGGGTCGAAAAGATTGGCTCCGCTCTTGATCTAGGTCATTAAATGTAATAAACTGTCTCACTCGTCGTCAAGCAAGGCTTACAGATAAGGGTGACCGTCTGTACCAAAACTTGTTGATGCATCTTCTACACTTTTCCTTACTTGAGGAAATCTTGCAAATATATTTGATATCTGTCTTCAAATTAATTGTATGCTCTTATATGTGTTGTGATTGTAAGTTACACACCGTAACCATACACTGAAATATTCATAGTATTAAAGAAATGAACTTTTAAAAAAGGTGCGAATAAAATACAATCCGATGTTTGGGTAGTTGGGGTTAACCCTAGTTTTAAGCTTTGTTAAAAAATAGGTACATGTAGGATAATACATTATCATCGCTTGTTTTATTTGTTGAAATATTTAAAGGACCATTTAGGTATACATTATTTGATACATTTATTTACTTTTCGTAATTGGAAGAACAAAAATCTTTGAAGATTTTGACGAGTGAAAGTTCAAGTTTTGTCAGATGCTACCATAAATTATATAGCATAGTAAATAAGATTTCTATAAAGTTTCATCACTATCTACAGAAAGTTTTTACACTTCTGTACCGCTCACTGTGCTAACATTCTCTCCATACCCACCCACATCGTAATCCGGTGTTATTACTTTTGAAATAAATATCATTTATTTTTCACCTACATTGGTATTTTATAATAAAGACATAATGAAAAAATATTTTTCCTGTGTCGTACTGAAAAACAACCAAACTAGAAACATGCTAACTTCCCTTTAGCCAGGTAGCTATATGATCTTTTGTACTCTTGAACAGGAACTTTTCGCGTACACTGTAGTACATAGCTACGTAAACTAAACACACTCATCTAGATCTTAACTGAACAAACTGACACATCGGCGGCTTTTGTAGAATGCAGCTTATTTCTGTTTCCAGTTGTTGACGGTAGATTTGGCTATTGGTCTGTTTGGTCAGACTGTTCGGCGACATGTGGCGCAGCGCACCAAACCAGGGTGAGAAGATGTGATAGCCCAGCGCCAAGAAATGGTGGGGCAGAATGCGTTGCAATGAACGGGACACGTACACTGGAAGAGACACAAACCACAGACTGTAACCTCGCCGACTGTACAGGCAATGCATACATGTATATTCAATACACATTAAACAAATAATCAAAGCAGCTAGTGATTCGCGTGAATGTTTGATCAGAAGTAGAAATGAAAATGTTACGACAATTTTTTTTCTTTAAGCGTTTAGAGCGTTTTACATATTTTGACCAAAAAAGTAATAATTATATTTTCCAAATGCTTGAATTCTTGGTACATGCTCAACTTATCGGTATTTACATAAATGCTTCCATTGAATCCATTAACGCCACAAAGTCGAGAGAGAATAAGTAAGATCAGTAAAAATGGAATCTTACAAACATACAACATCTTATTTAGATAGCAGAGAAAACAAGTTGGCTGCTTAAAACGCATCCTATGGCTTTAATTATGCCGCATGGGTAACGTGCATGAACATATCAAGAGAGCCATGATGGCTCTATAAGTTCATATGAGAACCAAAACGTGTTTGGAATTCAAACCATTTTTGGATCTTGGATGCAAATTCTTTAGTATTAGACCAATCTTGATGGGAATGGATCCCGTAAGAAAAGTTGCTGCTGAGAGAATAACTTATCCTTCTATGAAAAGAAGATTAAAGCTGAACATACTAACCTCCGGGCGAACATACAGACAGACGGATGAACGGACGGACAGAGTTGGTGACACTAGCACGGATGTTACACCTGGGGGATCGGGCCCTTGGCTGAGGTAATTCAGCAAAACAAAAACCCAAAGTTTTCAACTTTTATTTGTAGATATTTTAATCAAATTATTTTCATTGAACATTTCTAGCACGTAACTGTTCTTTGAATACGGAAAAGTCCAATATTACCATATTGCCGCTACTAGTATCACAGCATATATATGCATGGGAAAAATACCTATCCTATACACAGATGGGCTTTGTTTTCACAGTGCTTAAAAGCAGTATACATATAATATGTACACAAGTCAAATGTTTGAACGCCGCCAAATGGAGTGGGGGTTGCGATAATTAGTAATGTTGGATTTAATGTATGGTGATTAACCAAACCTAATCTTTTTCCCCCCTAATTTTGTATAAGGCTGACCATTTGTTAATGTTTAATGCTAAAAAAGATGATTCTACGTCAAGTCTATAGGCATTGTTTCCTCTGTATGGAAATTCCTGGCGGCGCGTAATAATTTATGACGAAATACTTGAACATCTTATTCGGTACAGGTATACTGTCTGACACTCTTTATCCAGCTGTATGCAGTCGCATTAAATTTAGTGCCGAGAAAAATGTATAGAAGATAGAGCGCTTAACTATATCTATCGTTAGTTTAATGAAAATGTTTTATTGACATTACTAAAACAATCCAAAAAGGCCCAATGTAACATTAAAAAAAAAACTAATTGAAATATAAAACCTAAAAAGGTTAAAAAAACATATATAAAGTCTGCAAATGTTTTATGTGTAAGAACTATTCTCTTCATGGCAACCTTTTTTGGTATATGTACAATGTTATATAGACTCGAAGAATACTTAGTTTCTATTTCTCTAGCTTATTTTGATAATAATCAAAACTTACACGAAAAGTGCATAGTATATGTAATATTCTGCTGAAACATTTTATGAGTGATCGAAATGCATAAAGAATTTTCTAGTATCATCTGTTGTAACCAAACTTGCATGGCTTGCTTCTGATGTTATAATATATTTATGATACTGATTAAAAATCAGGATGCTTTATACTAAGTACAATTATACACTAGCATTTACATTGTTGAAACGTTTACTTAATCACAGAACCAGTGGATGGCGGATTTACAGACTGGTCTCAGTGGACCGCCTGTACTGTTACCTGCAATGGAGGAAGCAGGAGCAGAACTCGCTCCTGTACTAACCCAACACCGCAAAATGGCGGTCAAACTTGCAGTGGTAACACAACTGAGACAGAGCAATGTATCACAAATGCTTGTCAAGGTAAAGTTATGCACACTGTACCATTCTGCATACACTTACTAATTCAAATATACATTTAACTGTGCATTGTCAGCATTGGAATGTTGCTAAATGCTATGCTTTGCGTTGCGAACAGTTTGATATGAAGCGTTTTTGTTATGGTCATAGAACTATAACATGTATGACTAATACTTTACATGGACTTTTGCCATCGCTTTAGAATAACGCCGCTACTTTTAACAAAATCCATGTCATTTATAAAACTACTCAGTAGTTCATTTTTCAAAAAGTAAAAATAAAAAGATGGGTTATACACGTTCAACTAAAGAAACATGTTGAAACATTATGAATTGTCGAATATAAGCTTCCAATAACTATGCACGACAAAACAACGGTGCCCCTAGCAGAACTTGCCACAAATACATAAACTGCCGATCTAAAATGTGCCCTGAAATTATTTATATCCTAGTGCCCTCTCAGTTTTACTTAAAACAGAAGAGAAAACGATGAGCCTTGGTAGTCTGAAGAATACATTGTAAGAGATTGATTGAACGATTTTCACTTTTAAATTAACGTACATGTATGTTACTTTTACTGAATGAGACAGAAGAAAACTGGGCATGGACCATCTTTCAACTGAAGGATATAGATAGATTGCATCACACACTGACATTAACAAAACCTTTGGGAAAGACATTACCTGTAACAGCGACACAAGGCTTAATTGACAAAGAACCTGTGCTTATAATTTGCCTGACAACCAAACTACAGACTGTACTTCGTCCCTTTCAGAAAGTTAGAACAAAACATTGGTTTGTCATATACTTAAGCAGTTACTGTACTCAACCAGTCCTGCAGAAAACATTAGCTTGAAAGTTACTTTTGCTTTGTAGAATGCGTTAATTGTATAATAAAAGGGGAAATTTGAAATGACATTATTAAGAATCCAGAGCCAGCAGCGATTTGTAAAGTCGATATCCCGCAAATTAAACAAGAATTGTTCACTAATTTTCTATGTCTTAACTTTCTTAACATGCAAAACATTACCTTATATCGTAAAACTTTTCTGACTTTAATTCATATTTTTATTGTACATGTATATATAAAAAGATTTGAAGATTGAAACCCATTTGCACTATTAGTGTCACGGTCTTGCTAACTGCGAACAGCGTACACAAATACCTAAAAGTATCAAATAAATACAGGATACTCTTGCAATATGTTATACATGTATGTGGTTAGAATACATTAAAATCGTAAATATTAAATCATTAAGGATAATGTTTGTGCAACCTTGCATGGTTTGCGTCTTATAATATATATATTATCCTAGTTATAGATGTTGTAATGATAAAATATCTCTTATGCAAAACGACGAACTCACATAGCAAGTTGTCATATGAACTTATGCGTGATTAGATTTAAAGATCACGTTTAACACACATCCAACCGCTTGAATCCCTAGGTAGTTACAGGGTGTGTCTAATTATTCAATACAGTATTTTTTCACACTGAATTATAGCACAATTGCATAACTTTTTGGCGAAAACTGATAGGTATTCATGTATATGTTTGGATATGTGTATAAATACTCGCATTTCCTCCAAACTGGTATTGTTAAATTTATCTAACCATGCAGCTACTTATGATTGCCTTACTATGTTTATTGTAAATTACATTTCATTGATGCAACACTAAGATTGAGCCAGTACGGATGCCTTCATACAAATAACAGGGCCAATAACATTTAATGACAATTATAATTAATCAAACTAAAATGATTCATTCTATCACGACAGATGGCGATTGTTACATCTGAACGTATCAGCTAATCTGATTGGTCAGCACTCTTCTATATGGCCCGGTGATATTGACTCGTATGCGTGTTATTCCCATGCCTTTCAATTTTATAATATCTCTTGCTACTTTAGTACGCCATGTATTTAAGTAAACTTGAGTCAATAAACAACAGTAAATTAATAAAGTGCTTTATTTGACAAAAACTACTTTTCCTACTAAAATTGTTGAACTGAGTAGCCAGGAAATATGCCTATTGTAAACAAGAGACTAGTTCCAACGAAAATGATGCCATTCGCCATATTTTCCGTTAGAATTTAACACTTTTTTAAAACTAATTTTACACGAATGATCTTTAAGGTGCCGCGCGAAAAAGATTGTTCAAGTGATTCTGAATCGTCCAAAAGCATGACCGCCAGATGGAGTGACTCATTTTCTATATACGTAGGTCTTACCAGAAGCATTATGTAAAACATTTTGTATGTTGACGTTATATGACAGGCATGATCATTATTTGACCCTCTACCAATACTGTTTAGGAGATGGTGAGGCCCGTTTCAGTGAGGCAGTGTCGTATATTTATAGATAAAATTTATTATACCCCCGAAACGAAGTTTAGGGGGTATATAGGAGTCACCCGGTGGTTGGTTGGTCGGTCGGGCGGTCGGTCGAGCGGTCTGTTGCATTTTCCTTGTCCGGAGCATAACTCGAAAACTACTGGTTGGAATTCAATATAACTTCATACAATGGTCAAGTACATTGAGAGGGAGTGTAGTGCACAAGAACCATAACTCCATCTTGAGTAAAATTTACAGTGTTATTGCCCTTTGTTACTTTTCCTTGTCCGGAGCATGACTTGAAAACTACTGGTTGGAATTCAATAGAACTTCATACAATGGTCAATTACATTTAGAGAAAGTGCAGTGCACAGGAACCATAACTTTATCTTGATTCATTACAGAGTTATTGCCCTTTGTTACTTTTCCTTGTCGGAGCATTATTCGAAAACTACTGGTTGGAATTCAATACAACTTCATACAATGGTCAAGCACAATGAGAGAAAGTGCAGTGCAAAAGAACAATAACTCTATCTTGACTCATTTCAGAGTTATTGCCCTTTGTTACTTTTCCTTGTCCAGAGCATAACTCGAAAACTATTGGTTGGAATTCACTACAACTTCATACAATGGTCAAGCACATTGAGAGGAAGTCTAGTGTACAAGAACCATAACTCTATCGTGACAAATTACAGAGTTATTGCCAAGAACAATATCTCTTTTTAGTTTGTTTTAGGATTACTCTGACTCCTGTACTTAAAAGGTACAATGCGTTTTTCTGTCAAACTAAGACATCCTATTTGATTGAACGTACACGGGAACGATGAGCGATTAAATGACAACCTTTTTGTTAAGTTGGCAAATTCATTCACAAACTTTTTATTTCGTCACAGAGCCAGTGGATGGTGGATTAACAAACTGGTCCCAATGGACCGTTTGTACTGTTACCTGCAATGGAGGAAGCAGGAGCAGGACTCGCTCCTGTACTAACCCTACACCGCAAAATGGCGGCCAAACGTGTAATGGCAATACATTTGAGATGGAGCAATGTGGTACAAATGCTTGTCCAGGTAAAATACACAATGTACATTACTGTACATCATACATACTAATCCAGACCAAAATAGCTTTTACGATTTGCTTTTAGTTCTGGGATAGTATTTAGTCCCCTGCATGTTGGTTTTTCTATCATACATACATGTATAGGGATTACTTTGTCCGGCGTCGTTGTTCTCGTCAATCCAAAGGTTTTTGTGGGGTTTAAATTTCATGAGAAATGTCTCAAATATGGTTTTCTATCAGTCTGCTCAATTTTTGCAGATAAACAAAACTTCTTGATTCAGCCTATTATTTTTCATATTAGTATTCTTTGATATTGGTAAAGATCTATTTTTAATTGATGGAATATGTCTACGCATCCCAAGTCCTAGCTGTATTTAATTCATCGATACAATACACGGGCACAGTTATCATTTTTTAATTAATTAATACATGTATTGCTACAAATGACCAGGAAAGGTCTGTAATTGCATTGACTTAACACAGGGATAAGAATATAACTGCAAAGCAAAACTTGTTGGAAGATCGATTTGGTCAATTTTCGTTTATTTTAGCTTCAATTTGAGACTTTAATTTGTTTTTAGACTACACAAGCTTTGTCCATAACATATACACACACATGCCTACATATATTATGTTATGCACATCAATAAATATATTATAAAAAAGCTTTTTCGATTGCGATATTCTTTAATTCTCTTACTTCTTGTTACATATATTTTGTCTCTTTTGTGTACTTCAACATTCATTACTTTGGACTGTTTTACATGCCGCTTATCTAAACACGTGCATCACGTTTGACGTAATTTCTATTTCTACATCTAGATTAACAGTACATGTACATAAAACATGTTTACGGCTTCAACTATTTGCTAACAGGCATCCATATCAATGTTTATGTTTCTCTTTTTTGCTTGTTTTAAATGTTAAGGAATATCCTTTCGCCTAGTTTTTCCAATCAGACTGTATCGTCGTTTCTGTTGTCTTTAGATGTCGCTTTTGTGTTTGTCACCGATTCAATGTATGTTTTCTTCTCCGGTTCACTTGGCTGGACAAATGCAGTGTTCGTCCTCACCGTGTCATTGTGTGTTTTCGTCATTTTCGTCGAACAGCAGTCACTTACTGTTTATGTTGTTTCGGTATTTTTAAAGACTAGTATAGGCAGACAATGATAACTTTAAGTGGGTTTTTTCATATTTGAGTCACAAAAATGTAAGTAGGCTTCGCTTTAAGTAAAGGATAAATACGGTATGGATTAGTGATTGTGAACGGCACTTAAAAAGTGCATTACTAATTTTAGTGAATGGTGGTTGGAGTGGCTGGTCAAGCTGGAGTTCATGTTCACAGTCATGTGGTGGTAGTGGTATTCAAATGAGAACAAGAACTTGTGATAATCCCGAACCTGTTAATGGAGGTTCAGAATGTACAGGCTCTCCTTCTGAAAATATTACATGTGGACAAGTAAATTGTCCTGTCGATGGAAGTTGGAGCACTTGGTTAGCTTGGAATACATGTTCGAAATCTTGTGGTGATGATGGTTTTCAAACAAGATCGAGAACATGTGGCAGCCCGGCTCCTCAGTACGGAGGTGCATACTGTGTGGGTGACTCTTTGGGTGTTCAGAAATGCGGGGAGACAGTAGAGTGTCCAATAAATGGACACTGGGGTGTATGGTCATCATGGTCGCAATGTTCGCAGACATGTGGTTCTGGTATTCAAACAAGGAACAGATCATGCGATAATCCTAGTCCACAATATGGAGGTCAAATCTGTACAGGAAACAATATCGAAATGAATGTATGTTACGTGAATGACTGTCCTGTTGATGGTCAATGGAGTCAATGGTCTCAATGGAGTTCATGTTCTGTGACCTGTGCCAATGGGACTAATTCAAGATATAGACAATGTAATTACCCGGCACCTCAGAATAATGGACTCGATTGTTCTGGAAATAGCACCGAAAGCGGAATATGTATGCAAAATCCATGTCAAAGAAATGGCAACTGGGGTTTATGGTCACCATGGAGTTTGTGTGTAATAACCTGTGGATCTGGAACCATATCATGAATAAGAGAATGTAACAACCCGAAACCTAGCGATGGTGGGAACGTGTGCAAAGGCCAAGAAAGTGACAATAAAAACTGTTCCAAATCCCCATGTCCGATAGACGGCAAAGTAGGTCCATGGTCTCCTTGGAGTGTGTGTTCTGCACGTTGTGGAGTAGGTGAAAGGTCAAGGACAAGGTTTTGTAATAATCCTTCACCCAGCAACGGTGGTGAAAACTGTTCTGATATATTAATGCACACAGCTGGTTGTAATATAATCACTTGTCAGGGTAGGTACCATATCATACATACGCATGTGCTGCTAATGAAACAGGGCAATGACGAAGTTGAATTAATATCTCGCGCTTTTATAAACAGCTTCATACGGGATGTTTAAAAGAGCGCCACAAAACTCTTCCATGAATTTTCAGGAGAGATGGTCCTCACCATTCAAAAGCATGTGGTTAATGTACAAAGTAATGAAAGATGAATCGATAGTCGTTTCGTCATACTATAATTTATTATGCTCAAGTATATTTAACTTTGTAAATAGAATTTTTTTCAAATTTTGCTATAATACTTGAATGTTTATCAAGTAAAAGTTATATAGTATTTAAGTGAGTACTTAATGAATTAATTCAATAAGAAAAAAATCTTAAATAATGATTATGATACGTCTTGGCTGATATATCCCACAAACCTATAACTTGATAAAGACAATGGTGATAACAGACAATGATTACTCAAATCTGATACGACACACTGTTTTATGACTAGACGTTCCTTTATTTTTGACAGAGTCTTCAACAGGAACATCGCAGTCAACTTCAGGAGAAGCGTCTGTGACTGAAGCCTCAGTTGCACAAGCCTCTTGTAAGAACTAGCTTTTTTTATCCTTTTCGAGAAATACGTCTAGTTTTCTTCAATAGAGTGTTAGTAATGCACCTGATAACACAAGTATATGGTAGCTTATATCTGCCGTAAGATAACCACCCATTGTCAAGGTTCCCGAATTAATTCGTGTTTACCACATAATTATCGCAATAAATATCTTGTTATCTAGTGATCTAGTTAACGTTCTTGATAAATTTAAAGTAAGATAAATAATTCAACAAGAATGTTATCCCACTTTAAGTAGTTATCTTACGGCAGAAATGTGCCACCAAAGAATTCATATTAATTCTATTATCAATTTAATATAGTTAAAATGTTTTGTTTTTCCGAAATGAGAATAAGCTAAGTACTACCTTTATTTGACATAAAGTATACCTATATTCTATATACTAAGAGCGTCGAATCTTTAGTTTACGCACATAATTCTGTTTTTAGCGGACGTCGGAATGATTGTCGGTATAGTTATTGCTTGTCTTGCACTTCTGATACTCCTTGTACTGCTGATCATCTGTCTTGTCACCAGGTAACTTTATCTTCTATATAAGTATACGTTGTGACGCTCGTCTGATTTGATATCGATGTTCTTTTAAATGTCACGTTCGTTTTCCTTAAATTAACTTGAGTTTACACACGTGAAAAGTCACGCCCATCCTCGAACCAAAAAAAGCATTCTATGTAACCAGACACATTCTTTATCAAATTGGGACTCACTCACCCAGCTAGCCGATTACGTCCAAAACAAAAGGGTTATGTAAATAGCATAAAAGTTATGTGCTAAATAATCAAGATAAATTTGACAGCAAAATATCAAACTTGCAAATACATCTCTGTATGGCATTTAAATGCCAGTGTATTATTTTACCATACATCATCTTCGACATATGTAGAAAGCAATCTCTACGGAAGCGTATAATGGTCGACAGTTACTGTTTATATCAACTAGACATGTGTGTGGTAATATGTTGACTTTGCTTGATAATATTTTGGCAATTGTGCGTTATGTCATGATAAAATAAAACAATTGATTAAAAACAGAGCTGTTTGTTTTCGTAACACGTTAGACGTCAAAAAGCAATCACAATATAATATCTTGCTAAAACTATTACTAAACAAACTTTTTCCCGTATACGACACATATTATTTGGCAAATCAGTTCTTATCTGACGTATATTTCTCGCGCAAAGCTGAAACCGAAAACAATCATTTACTCTACAGCCCTCGGCTATAATGAATTACAAGAGGGCCAAGATGGTCCTATATCGCTATCCTGTCCCAAAGACAAAAAGTTAGTCTAAAGTCTGATCATGCCAACCGCTGACAATTTTTAAAATGTCTTTGCGAAACGGTAAACACATTCCAAACGTGGTTTAAAATCAATATACAAAGTGACCTAACTTTTGACCAGATGTTACGTAGTTTCGGTCTTGACTAAAGTTCACCAAGACAAACTTTCTTTCAATATGACTGATGCCGGTGTGTCAAATGTGGCATCTTGAGTTCGTAGGTGTTTCTATTATTTTACCTGGTGTCCTACTTTTTGACCCCACGAATCCCAGTTTAAAACTAAACATAAAGTTCATCAAAACAAACATTCTGATTTATTTTCAAGATGATTTGATTCAAAATGTAAATTTAGAATGTTGATGTTCTATGAGTTCACCTTGTGATCTAGATTTTATGATGTGACCAAATTTCAAACTTGACATAGCTTTATCAAGACATCCAGGGTGAGTGGGTGCAATTTGGCTTCTGGGTTATCACGAGTTTTTCTATTTTTTCCTGGTGTCCTAGGTTTTGATCCACGTATATAGTTTCTTTCTTGTCCTATATTTTATCAAGACAAACATTCTAACCAATTTTACGGTTTGGTTGGGTACAAATGTGGTTTCTACAATATTTGGAATTTTTTTTATTATTTGACATGGTCTATGATTTGACCCCGCGTGACCTGGTTTCAACTTTTGGTCGAGAGATCATCAAGAAAAATATTCTGACCAATTTTCATGACGATTGTTCTTATAGAATGTTCAGACGGTAAGTGTGGACGACGACAGACAGGCAGCATGCTAGGTGAGCTCAAAGAGAATTTTACACCAGCTATCTATTCTAGTTTCATCGATGTCGGAGCTAAATATTAACTCATTTTCAGTAATAAATTATCTTACACAAGCAAGATAAATCTTTCGTGCAAACTATACCGTTCAAAATGATTTTCTTGCTGATTCTTGGAACGAATGCTACAATTATCATGCAATTTTCTATTACTATCTTGCATTTTCCCGTAAGATTTCAAACATGATGCGATATTTTCGCATCAAATCTACATAAATATCTAGCAACTGGCGACCATTATACGCTTCCGTAAATCTCTGTAGTAAGGCAAATCCTCCTGTACTTTGAATGACATTAATCGCCCTAAGAAATGTGTATGCCTTTATACAAGAGATGCTTACTACGTTTAACACTGGACATGCTCACATTTTGTCTTGCGTATCTTCCAAATTTTATGCGAAACAAAAATGGGTCCGAACTATGGATTGCAGGTCACGTCATTTGAAAATATCTTCCCATGAATATATCCCCTTTGAAACCTGTCCGATGGTAATTTTATTAGTGGAATCAGAACTTTTATTCGAACCTGAAGCGTGATAGCCCTATGAACATTAATTGACTTGTATTGACAAATGCTTAAATTCAAAAACTGCTTGTGTTCTCATATGATTTAAGCATAACAACAATGAAATATTCAACTTTCAGTTTCGATTGTGTTAAGAAGTATTCTTACAGATAATTCATTTAAACAGAAAGCTTGCTTAAACAAGTAGCACTTATACACATATGTTTGGTATCGAATTTTAAGTTCTAGCTTTATATCATAGTTGTGTCATGTCTTACTATAGCAACAGCTCACCATTCCTTATTTGAGCTTTTCTTACGTTACTTTATCTTACCTTATTCTGCAGACGAAGGCGAAAAAAACCGATGACAAGCGTAGGCCTTCTACAGGTCCGAGATCTGTCAGATATATTTCACAGGGTGATGATGTCACGGTTACTGAAAACGAATTGTATCACTACGACGGCGAGAACCCAAGCCATGCAACAAACGCTTTGTTCGTTGGCGGAATACCCGAAACTCCAACTAGTCCAGGACATATTCCTCATTTCTCTACAGACACCGGTGACAGGTATGCTGTCATCATCGACTCTAACAGAACAAAGCCAAAGTCTAAAGAGAGGCCAAAACTTGACACCTTTAATTCGCAGGAAGGCAAGAAGGAAGCAAATGGGGACGTTCGCGCATCAACAGATACAGTAAAACTTGCCGAAAATTACAATGAGGATCCTTTAGGTCAAGGAGTTGAAAATCCTGCATACGATGAGAATTATCTAGCTCCGTATGATTCTACAGATGGAGAAACTAAACCAAAATCTGGCTCTGCTTCTTCGCCATCGCCTTACGATTACATTGATCACGAAAAATTGAAAAAAGATGACGAAGCGTTTGAAAGTGAGAACTTAGCTGATGACTATGCTACTCTCCCTGATGACACAGACACACCTAATGAAGCGGAAGAAAATGACAGATACAAGCGTTTTATAAGCAGTGATGCGGAAGTATCGCCCGATGACGGATATATGAAATCCCCTAAACGTGACAAGTCGTTTGAATTCCCAGACACGAATTAGTGCCAGACACGAATTAGTGCCAGACACGAATTAGTGTTACTCATCAGATTAAGATTAAACTTCTAAAAATTTGACTGCAGCCAATACAGTTAAATTACACAGGACGTATAAATACTATTTACGTGAAAGTTCAATCTAGCCTTGTTATGCAAAAAGCTGTCATTTTGATCTACAGACACTATTTTATGAATCTGAGGTCATTATGGAAAATGTACTACAATGGTGTAACTTGTGTTTCGTGAGACAAAAAACGACCAGTGATGGTCCAGACCGTACTAGAAATGATGCAACGTGTCTTGTCTGGGAAAATCTGGATGAGAGCTTGTTTGAAGCGAATTTATATTTCTTTTCTTCTGTTCATTTGACTGCAATAATTATTAGTTGTCAGTGTTATATATTTACTTTTATAAGAAATATTGCTTATTTTTATGAACCTTTTTTTAAATGGAAAATTTGTGGCAATGACTGTTTTGTATATACATTGTATATCATATAGTAATCAGACAGATAAATTATTTCTTCCCTATTATATTTAGGTTAGAGTTATAAATAGTTCTGCACAGTATGAAAATGTTAAAAGAAAAATATTTCTTCAGTGCACAAGATTGTGATAATTTTATCGTTATATATGTATATTAAATGCTATTCTATGTTATTTAATGTTTTTTATCATAAAGCGTTTTGCTGATTTCAGTTAAGCTGTAACAGGTTGATGTTGACTATGTTTTCTTTTCACTTCGAAATTGCAGAAATGAGAATATCGTTTCCCGCATTTTGTCTGCATAGATTA
The DNA here is from genome assembly GCA_022818135.1 of Saxidomus purpurata. NCBI lineage: Eukaryota > Metazoa > Mollusca > Bivalvia > Venerida > Veneridae > Saxidomus > Saxidomus purpurata. Next base: position 56,462,056 of record JAFMSR010000003.1, read on the forward strand.
TCAACTGTATTAGGATGCAAATTATTGTCGAATAAATTGTGATTGGACAGTGTACTCTGGTTAGGAAATTTACATAACGTTATTTTTCTCACTCGATGTGGCCTCTAGGAGATTAGTGTTGCTCTCGACTTTTGTTCAAAGGAGCAAAAGGTAACGTTTAGGTCAGAATCTGACATGCAGCAATGTTACTTTACGGGTTTTAGCATTGCAAAACACCAGTCTTTAAAGGTCAAAATGGCTTCGGAATATTTTGAAATTTTTCATTTGTCAGGGACTTCTCTACGAATATTATAGAGTGCCTATATAGAGCTTTCAACCTACCTTTCGAATATTAGTATTTCCCATCTTTTCTATACACAAGTGGACATTTGCATGTGACTGTGTTTAAAATGCAGTTTTGTTACAGGGTTTCTTCTCAATCAAGTTAAATGAAGGAATACTACTAAGTACAACACAAGTTCAATAGATATATAACCCTTTTTTTCATTTCAGGCTTTTGTTGCATAGGCTATAAGAAGCATTTTCTCTCCGGTTTTAAATTATGTGATGACATTGCTAACACAACAGCAAACTATTGTTAGTCGTCTTTGGGGGGTAAACAGGCATTAACCCAAAAAGCTCAATTTTGCATTATGTTAGATCGGAGGATATTAAACCGCTTCATAATTTTACTTTATGTTGACATTTAGCCTTTTACACATACGACATCAGTACTAGCAACTAATAATATAAATTATTATATATTATAATTATTTTCAAAAAAAAAACCCCAAAATAAAAAACAAAAAAAAACAAAAAAAAAAAAAAAAATTATTTATAAAAAAAAAAAAAAAAAAAAAAAAAAAAAATTTTTAAAAAAAAAAAAAAATAAAAAAAAAAAAAAAAAAAAAAAAAAAAAAAATTTTTTTTTTAATTTATTTTTTTTTTTTTTATAAAAAAAAAAAAAAAAAAAAAAAAAAAAAAAAAAAAATTTTCCCAAAAAAAAAAAAATTTTTTTTTTTTTAAAAAAAAAAAAAAAAATTTTTTTTTTTTTTAAAAAAAAAAAAAAAAAAAAAAAAAAAAAAAAAAAAAAAAAAAAAAAAAAAAAAAAAAAAAAAAAAAAAAAAAAAAAAAAAATAAAAAAAAAAAAAAAAAAAAAAAAAAAACAACAAAAAAAAAAAAAAAAAAAAAAAAAAAATAAAATAATTATAAAAAAAAAACCCCCTTATTATTCAACTTTACAATATTACACTCTGTATTAGATCACATATGATATGAAACAGATGATATGAAACAGGTAGAGCTAATACAAAGCATAACTGAGCCAATATGAGAAAAGCAGGGCCAATACGAGAAAAGCAGGGCCAATATGGAATTCAAGCATTCTGATTGGTTTAAAAGAGAGGGCCAATACGGAGAAGTCACTTCCGTTAGATTTTTAAACGACGCCATTTTGTTTTTAGACTCATGCTGATATCGAAAAATGACTGTAAAACTTTTATTTTTGAAATAAACATAGGGTTATGGGTATTCATTTTCTTAGTTAGATCATTTTCTATCCATCCATAACAGTTTTGAAGTAAAATTCAAGAAAAAGTTGATTTTCATTTTTTCATCCCCCTCCTGATTATTTATTTCTTCAAACTTGTGTGAAAATGCGATTCAAACGGTGAGAAAATAAATCTACCATGTCCACTGAGTTGTGGATAAGGAAATCTCACCCTCGGATCGAGATACGTCCAAAAAAACTCGGCAGAGCCTCATTTTTGTGACGTATCTCAATCATTGGGTGGGATTTCCTTATCCACAACTCATGAACATGTTAGATTCTCTTTATATTCTTGATTATTTAGCCAATATTGTAAAGTTGAATAACAAAATTATCATTAATCAAGTGATTTCAAATTGGCCTTGTTATTTGTCCTCGGGCAGTCGTATTGGCCCTCGGCCTTCGGCCTTGGCCAATACGACCACCCTCGGACAAATAACAAGGCCACTATGAAATCACTTGATTAATAACATTACCATATGTTAAAATAACAAGTATCACGAAATACTACAAAATAAATCTATCGATAGAAATATTATATTTAATTTAGATTGTCTTCATATTTTAAATAAGATCTGAAGAGTGAAGGGGCCTTTGACAGCATATGTAAAAACAAATCACGAGGCAAATTGCCGTATATGCAATAATATTACGGGACTCAGAATGTGCGTGCGCATATGCAAAATTGTGCAAATGGGCTGCCGAATGATCATTGAATATATATATGCATTTTTATAGTGGAAGCTGCATTGAACAAAGCAGTGCGGTTCTTTATATATTTGTATTTAATTGAGATGAAAACAGGTGCCATAGTTTGGTTATTTTGCATCACCACATATACATAAAAATGCTACGAAGCACTTTTGTTATTAAAACAATTTACAGAAACATGTTTGGTTTTTTTATTTGTTTCCTTTATCAAAAAGGAAAAACCACAAAACTACACTGACCTTATTCATGTTCGACTTCTGAGAAATGATAAGAACAAGTTTTATGCTTAAATCACGACGACGACGAGGAGGTGTTATAAGTATTACCCATCTGAATATATCGAAAAGAAGGAAACTCGCCATGATCCACTTTTTTTCAGCAATTTGCAAGTCAACGCCTCGGGTATCCAGACAGCAGCGATAATGCATCAACGATTCGTAGAGGTCCTTTACCTTTAAAGATTTGTTTAATACAATTTACCTCACTACAACAGTGTTAATCATAATCTGAGAACATGGTTACATTGACTTGTTTCGGTATAAAGATAAGGATCTTTTTAGACTGAGTTTCACATTCATTGTATTGTAAAGCAACATTTCACCGAACAAATGTAAATGTAATGTTCATCAAGACAAAAGCATGTTACATGTATTGTTTGAATTTACCAGATATACTGGCAGATGTAAGCGAGTTTATAACTGCATGGCATGTCGTTCACTCGGAACAGTTTGTCTAGGTCGGCTCTGTTGTACCAATATAGTGAAGCACACTGTTCTAAGGGACTGTTTGGTTCTCCAGTATGCCACAATTCGCTAGAAATCGGCTGTTTTGACGTCTGCCAAATGAACTGTTTTGAATTGTATATACTCTGTTTTCCACCAATCCAGTATCTTCCTACGTAAATATTTGTAATATTTTGTAAGTGTATATAAAAACGTAGCAATATCTTAAAATTATAGCATTTAACCGAACAATATCGTATTGAAGTTATCAGCTAGCAATTAAAGAGGTTGTATTCGCCAGCAGCTACAAAACAGCCAATTGAATACGGGTTCTGTTTGCCTCTTTAATTAAATGAATTAACAAAATATGTAAAAGGGAGTCTTACCTGCTCCTAAGGTCGTTAAATATTTATGGAAGAAATCGATCTTTTCAAGAGTATTTGGTTCAGCAAGGTCTGCATGTTCCAAACGACACTTGTTTTGTGCCTCGTCCCATGTCACTGCTGATGTATGAATCTTGAAGCACAAATCAAGACCAGGCACGTAAGAGTAACTTTTGTCGGGGCATCTTTCTGTGAAATATAATTCTTAGTCCCAGCATTTTTAAAATTGTGCTTTCTGATATAAAATTCAATAATATGCTTCGATTTCCACTTACACAATACAGGTATGAATATGACATACATTTTATTCTGTGGGTTTTCTATGATTTCCGTTTATCATTAATTGATCCAGTATATTTTTGCCACGATTTGCCAAATTTTACTTAATCTCCAGTAAAATGTAAAAAAGCAGTTTATTATCTAGCGAAATTATTATCAAATTACATAATCTTCACAACGGCTTTAACACATACGTTAGCGGGTAGAATTGCTAACAATATATAAAAATATGCTCATTTAAAAAACCGGGAATGTATTCTTGAAATTGTTTATATATGTGTATTACAAAAAAATGTAATTACAGAATGCTTGGTGGAAAAGCTAATGTTAAATGATGACAAACATACTGTTGAAGAAAGTATACCTTCACAGATGTAGTAATCTTTTATTTTACAGTTTTCGTCATTTAAAGCATACTGGGCAGGAATATAGAAAGTCGGGATATAATGCAGAAATTCCAAACAATCCTCTTGGTGATTTATAAGATTGTTGGGTTCCCCAATTCCCCAGATATAGTCCTTGGTCTCTACGTGTTTTCCGTTAAACCAGTAAAACTGCCCGTCCGAATGTCTACTTGCACCAAGCCAATATCGCCTGTCCGTTACGTTTTTCGCTGCAGTGATGATAAATAATGAATAAAATTCATTGGTACGTTTTGAAGGACGTTCCGCCAGGTCATGAGTATACAGTTCGCCTTGAATTTTGAAACTTCGATACAAATAAGTGCTACAACACAGAATAATGTTGTTAAGAAGTTCTTAGTGTGTGTATATCCTTGGCATGAGTACCAACATGTACAGTCGACTCTCGTTATCTCGATTTTTTTGGGACCAAAGAAAATAAGTCGAGATAACGAAAAATTGAGATAACCGAAGTTGGATAAAATATGTCCGATAGGGGATGGGAGGGGGGTAAGGAATATTATTGTTGATAGAAAGATGTTTGCTTCTTTCTACCATCTTATGATCTGTGTAATACACAGGTTGTGAAACGAAACTAGCTCGTAGGTTTAAATCAACTAAATGTTCAATTCATCTGATTCATGTTTCCTTGCACCCCGGTGCCGAAAGATTAGATTCCCCCTGGGTCCTTCTCCAAAACTCTCAGCGTTTGCCGATCCCGATATCCTCCCGGGTTGATTACCGGGCCCTTCTCTGGATTGCTCGACTGGAGCTCGGACAAGCTCATGACTTCCGCCCTCCGACATGACTCTTTCCGTTTTTTTCAATATTGAGATTTTATCTGTCTAATGTGTACGTATTGAAGACACAATTTATAATTGACAGTATCTTCATTTCTTGCTGTTTATAAAATGCAAAGAAATTTTCTCAGTTTTAACACAATTCAATACAAATTACCCATTCTGCAAATTACACAGCTTACGTCGCAAACAAACAATTAACGACAATTGAGAGAATACAATCGCGTGCAGCTTTTCGCACCTTCTTTGGCAGGTGATAAATGTCGAATCGAGATATCGGATGTCAAAATAGAGGAAATTTCATAGTTGGGGATAAAAAATTTAGTCGAGATAACGAAAAAATCGAGATAAACAAATCGAGATATCCGTAGTTGATTTATATAGAACAAGAAGGGAAAAAATCGGGACCGAGAAAATCCAGTCGAGATATCGAAAAATCGAGATAACCGAAGTCGAGATAACGGATGTGGACTGTATTCAGTACTAAAACTTGAATATTTTTGAAAAGCAGTATTTGTTATAACAAATGTATGACAACTCATAATATATATACATACAGTCATAGCTCTGGTGTAGAAAATACATCTCTGTCTGCATGTCTCTTAGCTGAAGTAAGTCGGCATGTTCTATCTGACAATTTGCTCGAGCATCAGACATTGTTTTCATTTCACTATCATACACTCTGAAGCAAATTCCATGCTGGGAGTCATACCTATAACCACTATTTCGACAGAACTGATGCGAAGAAGCGGTCGTCTGCACCGCGACACCTGGAAATAACAGGTGATGGTATTGTCAATGGCAATGTCTATTTGATATGAATTCTCCGGCAGTCATTTGTCTAATACCGAAATAATTCCTAAAAGGTTAAAAGTGCGTACAAAAGCAATCTGTCTAGGGAACATGCGGACCTACACTATGTGTTTGATTGCTGATTGGCTGAAACTAAGTGGATACATACAAGAAAAATTACTTTGAAATTGTCGCTGCATGAAAGATCACAAACGAATGAAGAGAAAAATCTTGATACAAATTATAATCAATATATAATACAAAATGTATTTGGTATTTGAAAATACTGACATATTTGGTCGGTGACCACTAATACTGCCACAAAAATGGGGGTGGTGTCATTGAGCCCCAAATTACTGGCATAAAGTATTGGATCACATGTATAAATTTTGTTATTTTTATGTGGGACTAGGATGATTCTACAAAATAAAGTTCATTTCAGCAGTCGGTGAGATTTTGGGTAGTCGCACCGGAAGAAACCCTTATAATGTAAGTCTATGGAAATGTATTTAGGCGTCTCATACCAACTGACCATTTTCACGGTGTCAGAACAGTTTTACCATCATCAACCTGATCCGGTCAACAACTAGGCCATCTATAAATAGTTCAACATCATCGTAATAAAAAATGACAGAACCATATATCAAAATAGCATCACCATATATAGAAAGGACATCACCATATATCAAAACACTGCACCATATATAAATATGACAGCACCATATATCAAACTCACATCACCATTTGCTAAAACCACAGCACCATATATAAAAATGACAGCACCATATATCGAAACCACAGCACCATCTATCAAAATGACAGCACCATTTACCAAAATGACAGCACCATCTATTAAAACAACAGCACCATATATCAAAACGACATCAGCATTTATCAAAACCACAGCACCATCCATCAAAACGACAGCACCATATATAAAATGACAGCACCATATACCAAAATGACACCACCATAAATCAAAACGACATCACCATTTATCAAAACCACAGCACCATCTATCAAAACGACATCACCATTTATCAAAACCACAGCACCATCTATCAAAACGACATCACCATCTATCAAAACCACAGCACCATCTATCAAAACGACATCACCATCTATCAAAACCACAGCACCATTTATCAAAACCACAGCACCATCTATCAAAACGACATCACCATCTATCAAAACCACAGCACCATCTATCAAAACGACGTCACCACCTTTAAAACGACATCACCATCTATCAAAACGACATCACCATATATCCAAACGACATCACCATATATCAAAACGACATCACCATCTACAAAAACCACAGCACCATCAATCAAAACCACAGCACCATCTATTAAAACCACAGCACCATCTATCAAAACGACATTACCATCTATTAAAACCACAGCATCATTTATCAAAACCACAGCACCATCTATCAAAACCACAGCACCATCTATCAAAACAACATCACCATATATCAAAAGGACATCACCATTTAAGAAGTGTGTATAGAAGGCAGCTATGGCGTTCCATAGATATGCGTCATTGTCAATGATGTTAATACATTTACTTACTGGCAAAATTTGCCTCACAAATGAAATACGATGGTAAGTCACAGTTGTCATCATTCAGCAAAACACGATTATTCCTGGGATGGTAAGTTGCGGCCGCGCAGTCCTCATTCATTCTGAAATGTTAGTGAGAATAGGGTCTACAGAAACTCGTGCCAAAAGTTCACTTCCATAAATACAGAACGCGCCCTGTTCATAACATGGTTTACGGATAAAGCATTATAATGTATATTTAATGCAATAAACTAACTTGAATTGAATTGAATTTTTTACGAATAAATGTATTAGCGTAACGTATTTAAATTAATCAAACGACGGGCTAACTTTAAATCATGATGATCAGCAATCTGATCTAGTTCGACAAAAACATTTTTGTGTCTCTAGCCTGAAAATAGCTGGTTGTTGAGTAAAGAAATGTTGGCCTATCTTAAACCACGTCAAGCACTTTCATTGAGCCGTTTTCTTGTTGATAACACTAACATGTATCTTCGTTTCAGAATGGTCAGTGTATTTACAAGCAGTGTTAAGAAAACTGATTAGTGCTTCATATATACTCAGCATTGTTTGGTTCACCATGGTAGAAATACAGTTTTTCGTTTACAGCTGTAGAATCCACCCACTGCCACGTGCCCTCGTGTAAGAGATCAGATGCACCAACCCAATAACGAGACTTGTCTCCTATAAAGTAACAGTACATCAAGAAATCATTTATATAACCAACAGTTCCAAAAGTACGTGTACTTAAGACACTCATTGTAAGACATTTCCTATATGTTTGTCAAAGCATCTGCTGTGTTTTAAGCGACATTCGTGTTTATAATTCACTACGCCCATTTTGGAAGGTAATAAAACTTTAATAGCTGTACTTATTAAAAGAAAAGAATTAGTAACGCAGTGAAGTTTCGCACACTTCTACATAGATTACCCGAGAAAGTATTAGATTATGGCATACGGCAATGCCACTTCGCCTTTATTGTTCAAACGGAAATGTATAGGCTCTGTATCATTGAGTATTCTCACGAAACATGCACACAACATAACACTGTTGTAATGCTGCGTCATCTTTGTATCCAGGGCACTGAGGTTCTGACAAGCCTTGTCAGGAAGAGTCGGTTCACATGTTGTTGTATATGCTATTGGGCCTTAATCACAGCTCATGAAGTAAAAGGGACTTTACCTGTCATATTTAATAGCCAGGATTCAAAGTAATTCTCTTCAACTTTATTGTGGAATATTAGAAGATCACCGCCATCTTTGATGCACCTGTCACGTGCATTTTGCCATGTCAACTGTAAGTCTTTGTATGGTTTTACACAGTGGCTGAAGTTCTTCAGATACTCGTATCCCAGCAATAAACACTGCATTTCTGTGGATTAATAATGAAAATATAGCATGGTGATAAAAAGCATCTTTAGAAATGATACCAAAATGATTTCCATAATAAAATTAATTTGTCTCCGAGCATTCCAGTCCGGTTATCGGTGTACACCATGGTGTTTACGCTGGCCGAGGAAGACATTACACATGCTTTTGCAAAAACCATAGACACGCAGATAAGCTACTCAAGGGCCGTTAACACAGAGTTTCCAGCCTTCCTCTGTAATTTGTTATAAATGATTTTTTTAAACAATTTGACCGAACAGGCAAATGTGTATTGCATGTACTTTCACTTAATGTGCTTACCTTCTTATATTACGGCTTACATCTATGCGGTTTAAATGGCCGATGACGTCAGATTGAATATCAGTCGTGAATTATTGTTAGCATAAATTGGCGTCAGATTGTTTGTATAGTTATAAATGTGTACCTTTAGCTTGCTGTGATGGAGTTGTTGGTAATGCAGATGCATGTGTCCGTGTGTGTGTTGAAGATACTGTTGGAGTTGTTGAGCGTGTTGTTCTAGATGACACTACTCTTGTTGAACGTGTTGTGCTAGATGGTGCCCCCCCCCCCCCCCCCCCCCCCCCCCCCCCCCCCCCCCCCCCTTGTCTTGTTGAACGTGTTGTGCTAGAGTGCTTGTACTTGTTGTCCGACTTTCTTGTTACTTTTCATCGCTTGCTTGTAACGTGTTGTGCTACTTTCTTGTTGAACGTGTTGTGCTAGATGGCGCTTGTCTTGTTGGTGTTAACAGAGAAGAAACGCGCTTTGTAGTAACAGAAGCAATAGCTGATGCAGACGAACAGTCACTGAAATCCATGTAAATATGATACATTTCGAGTTACGACAGGGATTGATTCCTATGTTTACAAAGGTGGCGTTGTAGAAGTCTGCGGCTATTTAAATAGACCATGCAGTGTTTGTAAAATAACAGAACTTTATGAACTGCGATACCACAACTGAAAATTTAAAACTAAGTCTTCTGCCATACACTAAGACTGAGAAACGTGGACGGTTCACGAGGAGAAGAAAAACAGCGTGTGTAACTTTTTATCTACTCACAATCAGAGCTCTATCAAGTTTTAACACATCTAATGCATTTTGTCCTGGTAGAATAGTTTTTATGACTTTCCTAGAAACATTCTAGAAACGTTAGAATCGAAACGAAACAACCTAATTTATTAAAACTGAAATTAAAATAGGCTCATGTACAGAAGGACATGTCGTATTTGATTTATTTATTATTCTTATTTAGTCTCGGCCATTTTCTATACTTCGTTTCCGTATATTCATCTTGTATTTCTTTATTCATGGGATTAGAGTTAGTTGTCGACTTACCGATTGCAAAAGTCCACTTTACAGCAACCTGTACACGGTGTTGTTGCTCTTTTCCCTACAAAAATGGTACTTGTGTCGTCTTGGCACTGAATCATGCAATGTATATACCTATGTACTGATACTTTTGGCAGACAGCCAGTTGCAATTTAAACATTTATTAACTTAAATATAGTCTTTGTCAGAAATGATATCTCGAGATATGGTCATGCAAGGATTGAACGTCTTCCGTTTCATTCTGTTTCGACCACATGTAAAATAGTTTTCCATAGTTTGAAATGTTAATGAAACTTTTTAAGAAATAGAAGCATAATACTACCTGGACATACTTTTTTGCAACCTGTTTTATATAAATGGTCCCCGCCAATGCCTACCATCGGTTCCAAGGAACAGTGCTGAAAAAGGCCTATCACGATAAATCTTTATTTTACTTTACCCCTTTCTTAAGTTCTATCTCTTTTTCATTGACTGTTTTCGTTAACTTTTACTTAGTTTGTTTGTCCTTTAGGACTTCTCATTCTCTAGTTAACAGTTGTAAGTCCGGAGTGAACAAAGTCTTAAGCAGACTAAAACATCACTGAAAAGGTCATTTTCTGAAGTACTCGTTACTTGTGCCTTTTGCGAAAGTTCGTTCTAAGATTCAAAACTGCGACCTCAGGTACTGTCAATAGACACTATATCATACACACGCCTGTTTAACAACTTTTTAAATTCCAATATCTTACTACACTATTAAGTATATACCTTGCTTTAAGTAATATCGAGCTTTTGAGATTTTATTGCAAAACAATGTATACACGAGCACATGGATCTCGTTTTCGAATTATTTCAAAAGTCACATAAACAGATAAAAATGACAGAAAAACTTGCAAAACATACGAAATACAAATACATTGAATATACCTCATCTCTACTACAAACTGTAACTATTTCACAGTGCTCTGGTGCTACAGTTCCTTTATGACAATTAAAACACATTGGACCACGTGATTCTGGAAAAGGCTGCAGGGCTGAAAAAAAAAACTTTGATAAGCCAATTTTAAGGCTGTTGTTCCACTCTGTATTATAACCTTTTATGTGTACATCTATTTTACAATGAAACATTTCGGTAGATCAGCAGTTTGATTGAAATCTTTCTTACGTGTTGTCCCACATCCTTTAGAGTTGCAGTAATCGCCATGGCAACATTCTGTGCACGTGATTAAGTCACCAGCCTCATCATCTGCTATCAAGGAACAGTTATTACCAGTCATTCGCTTTCTACTGCAACTCTAAAACAGAAGAAATCTTTTAAACGCAATTTTGTTTGCAAACTTTAGTTATTACTTGAAGTAAAAGACATGTTTCCTTTCCTAAATTTCGGCGTTTTCAACAAAAAAATATCGTTTCATGGTGTTTGACTCGATCAGGATGACCTAGCAGTTAAGGTGTGCAGAGGACTCAGAAGTCACAGTGTTGAGTTCTTCTTTAATGAAACTTTAAAATGGTGTTTTCTCTTTACGCGTTGGCAGTAATATAAATAAACGTAGTGTTTAATTACATGTAGTGTAAATCAGAAACTCACTGCACTGTCCATACACCCGGTATCATAGAACACATGACCACTGTCAGACACGACCTGCTTAGTGAGACAAACCTAAATAGAATAATCAAACATTGAAAATTAAGTGTTCATGTCATTCCAGTGATGTAAGAGTACATGCTTGTCCCTGTAAGTGTGAGTAAGCCCACTGAACATTTTCATTTTGAAATAATTATTATTTTGTTGTTGGCAGATGTTTTTTTATTTAAACCTTTACATATTGTTCTGTTTCCCTACAATTTTTACAAAATTAAAGAATAAAGAAAATAACGCCTTTATATTGTTACGCACACCTCGTGCTCACCACATTCTCTTATGTGGTCACAGTCACGTGGAAATGGTATCCGGGTGCAGTCAAAACATTTTGGTCCGGCATCTGGAACACAATATAAGAAACTCTTGATATTGTAGTTTGGTTTTACTTCGTACAATATACATGTATATGTTCTGTTTACTAACTTCTAATGAACAGATAAAGTCTCTGAGCGCGACCTTTATTAAAGAAAGATCAGTCTGTTATTTCATTACCCTAAGAGAAGATGGACAAAACCGGTGACCAAAGTTACAACCAATCGACAGAACCATGCGACGCGACAGTTAAAAATTCGTATGTTGATTTGCATATGTCGGTCGGTAGATCACCAAATATTGTCCGATCAATAACTAAATAATTATTTGGCCTAGGTTTCTCAGACATGGTAGGTTGGTTGGTCGTGACTAGTAGATGGCCCTATTGATTTTGAGGTCAACAATGTCAAGATAAAGTGGACCTCTTTCACAAAAACTAGTCCGATCAATAACTAGAGAACGCTTTGGCCTATTCTTCTCAAACTTTGCAGGTTGGTTGTTCATAACCAGTAGTTGACTTTTATAAATGTTTAGACCGACATGTGAAAGGTCAAGGTCATGGAGGCCTTTAACACAAAAAACTATTCAAATCAATAACTAGAGAACGCTTTGGCTTTATGCCCTCAAAATGTGTAGGCTGGTTGTTCATAACCAGTAAATGACCGTTATGAATTCTGAGGTCAACATGTTAAAGGTCAAGGTCACGGAGACTTTGTAGGTTGGTTGTTCATAACCAGTATATGACTGTTATCAGTTTGGAGGTCAAGGTAATGGAGAACTTTAACACAAAATAGTTTGCGATTTTTGGCCTAGTGATCTCATAATGTAGTTGGTTGATGTCAACAGGTCAAGGTCACGGTGGCCTGTATTGCAAACCAACTAATTGGCTAATTGGCTGCCTGTGGCATACATGTATTACAATCATCTATTGATTTTAAATGAATTACTGAATTTCTGCATCTAGTAAGAGACATCATTTCGTGGAGCAGTTTATAACTCTTATCAATGTTCCGAAAACAGTAACGTGACGTTCGCTTCATATCATAATAGTACACAGATCTAGCATATATATTTATTACAATTAGAATATCAAAAGAAAAATGTCCACTATTTAAGAAATGTGTTTCTATTATTTTCGTAGATGGTTGAGCTTACTTTCTCTTTGTACGACTGGGCCAAATTTACTGAATATGGGACATTGCTACACGTAATGATATTATGATAAATTGTGTCTAACCTGTCCACGTTGCAAAGTATACAAGAAATGCCAAACATATCCAAGAAATGCCTTTCATTCTTTTGTCTGCACCAAATTTGAAACACTGAAAAGAGTATGTTGCAGCTGAAAAAAGAACGAGAACAAAGATTATTTGAAAATAATTTCAATCAATGTAACGGAACGAAAATGAATTCCAAAAAAAATAAAACCCTATCTGTAAGTCCGTTTGAAATAAAGATAACCTGCTGTTGTCGCGCTGTGTACTTGACTTCTGTGATGCCATGTCAAGTTTTAATTTACATATATTGTGTTGTCGAAATTTACAAGCTTCCCGAACCTACTCACCTTACCTTACAGGTTTGCCTTTCATAGTTAAACACTTATACAGTTGTCAATCTACAGAGTGTGTGACATATTGGTCTTATCATGATGTTCTATATTTGAAAATATTTGTGATTCCTTCATAAATGCTACACAATCGTTTTTATTTGGATATCATCATTTTTCATTGACATTGATGGTTTGGGGATCTCACAATGTTAGAAAATGTTTATCTGTTTGCAGGATTATTATGTGTTTTGAAAAAAAAGGCAGATGTTTGTAACAGTGCAAATTCTCCATTGCTTTGACAAAAACATGTACAGTTATCAGATACAATCACCTTAATACGGTGTTGCTAAATTGCAAAGCGAAATTACGATAAGCCTATGTCAAGACGCGTTAACACGGTGCGAGCGGCTATGTCTGATAACACGAAACGAGGATACGATCTTCATATCGCATTTTCGCATTGTACAGTCGTGTCAAGAATTCGTAATTTACGACTTTTGGCACGAAGATCACGTGTATCTTAAATTTAGCGCTAAATATTATTTCAATGCAATAAACGTAGAATGTCCAACTCGAAAAACAAAAGGATGGCAAGAATGACCACTGAATAGCGGGCTAGAGCCGTCGGCATTATTGGTGCCCGTACCTCGCTTCGGCAGGTATGACTGATTTTAGTAAATTAATTTATCAATTTCGACAGAATGTGAGAAATGATATTAATTATAATTACATATTCAATATTTTATTCTTATATTTAAATCAAACACCAAGTGGACGTTTAGAAATTCTGTTCAGTGTATTATTTCTCACATTCTATCGAAATTGATAAATTAATTTACAAAATCAGTAAATCGAGGTAATGCCGACGGTTCTAGTCCGCTATTCAGTGGTCATTCTTGCCATCTTTTTTGTTTTTCGAGTTGGACATTCTACGTTTATTGCATTGAAATAATAATTAGCGCTAAATTCACGATACACGTGATCCTCGTGCCAAAAGTCGTAAATCGTAGTCATCGTCTCGCGCGGTCAACCGTGACAGTAAAATGTCATTTTTTTGAAGATACAAGCTATTTAAAAAAGTTGTAGATTTTATCTTCCTTTATTATATGCGTTACGGGTAACTATAACATATTCCAGCGGCTTGCTTATATACAGTGCCATTCATCATAATGTAGTACTCTTAGCAAGGAAACACGTGACAGTTTGAGTTGATTTTCAAAATTCTGCCATTCAAAATTATTTTCAGAGTTGAGAATACAAGTCATTAGCAATTTACAACAATATTTCTGAATTATATCTAGTGACATCTGCCGCAAGTAGCAGTAGTAAACTCTCTGGCAGGGCCAAGTTGTCAGTTCCACATACGGATTATGATATTTTCTTAACGTAAATGCTGACAGATAATATGTAGTGCATACTTTTTTTGTTTCATAACTGTTCTCCAAATGTAGGTCGCGATATGTCACAGTTTGACATGGAATCCCTACTTTACTAAGTTTGTGTCGGCTTTCTTGCTCTAGTCCATTCGTCCGTCCGTCCACCATTCTCTTCACGACATCTCTACATTTGATGGAAGTTGATAAAACTGTATGAATATTTATTAGGTGATCCTATGACATAGTTGTAATATTCCAAAGAGGTTTGGTTGTCATGACAACCAAAAGGAAAAACTTAGGATATCTTCTTTACAAAACCCAAAGCTTAGATAAACCGCATGTACTATTTTCTAGTATTCTTCCACCAAGTTTGTTCAAATCGTGCACCCGTATTCCAACCCTAACGGTATGTCACTGTCATATAATGCAAGGGTCAAAGATCATAGTCTACGGTATATATTCTTAATCCACAGAAGGATTTTCATAGAAATTGTCATGGGTCTAATTTTCAGGTACTACGTGCAGAACCCATGTTCATACTGATGTTTTCCCAAAAGTCTGATGAAAATCCAACAAAGGGTTTTGAAGATGAAGAGCTGACAAGATGTTCAAGTTTCAGGCCTTTATAACATTGACCTTTGTCTTGAACTCAGTGAACTGTAATATGCACAACTACAATTCATACTGATGCTTCCCTGAAGGTTTGATGCAAATCCAAAAAAAGGGTTTTGGAGATGAAGAGGGGACAAGATTTTCAAGTGTCAGGCCCCTGTGACCTTTACCATTTCACTATATAACCACAACTTGTTACATGCACCATGTGACTTCACACTGAAGCTTTGCTGACAGTTTGATGAAAATCTAACAACTTGTTTAGGAAATGAAGAGTTACACGCTCCTGTGACCTTAATCTTTGACCATATGACCCCGAATTTGAATATGAATTTTCTTACAGAAAAAGACATGGTGGGTAGCAGGGCACAAACTCATGGGCCTCAATCTATGAGAGGTTACAGTGGTTTCAAGTCAGCGTCTCTAACCGCTCGACTATGGAGGCAGTCGGACAGCAAGAACTGCGTCTCCCCCAGAAACATAACTATATCCTTCCATCTTTAGCCAGAAACATGTCAAATTGTACAAGACCAGAGACTGTAAGATGTATTTTCTGAACGATTTAAAAAGAATTTTGTGTAAGTTATATGGTCTAGCATATTAACTTTGCATTGCTAGGCCATGTCCGGGTGTCTATTGTAACATTCAGTGAATATCTAAACTACAAATGTATGCAAAATGAGTAGGAAAGGTGACAAGCAGTGAAACTGTGACATGAAGTGTTCTGAATATAAATGATTCCAACTACAGGCCTGTAATGTTAAAATAGGTAAAATAAAAACAGTAAGTCTTTTTAAGTTATAAAAATTTATATTTATAAATAGTTCAATCTTTAAAATACTTCATAAAATCTAAGCAATATTAAAAAGATCAATATTAAAATTGTGCAGCACATGAACAACTTATAAAATCTCAATAAGGCAGAAAAGACCATATATTATACAACAAATGATTTATACTTTTTCTCCCCTCTGAAGAAATGTCCTTCTTATCACAGAGATGTGGAAGATAATTGTCAGAGAATAAATGCATCAAGACGCATCGTTCATTATTCCCACAATTACTAAAAGGTCCTAAAAAGTTACAAGAAAGGAGACAAAATTTTGCAAATGCCCTCTCTGACTAGCATTTGTTGACACTTCCTGTGACAAAACAATAATCTATAATAACCTCAGTAAGAACATGTATTAAGGGATGATATCCACCACTGCTTATAGGTTTTCTGTTTATCAAACTGCAATATGCAAACAAAATAACCATCAAGGCCCTTTACTGCCCGGCACCTGGATCAATAGAAACATCTACAGAACATAGACAGAAATTTGCCTGTCAAACAACTGACAATTTTGGTCGAAATGGGATTGATCAAATTAGGAACTGAGAATGTGCACAAATATAAGCTTTGCGCAACCTTGGTTGAAGTCAAATTAAAAATTAATTACCTTTATTGTAAACGAGTTGAAGTACAAATCAGGGGTTGTAACTCTAGACATATTGATCAAAGAACTTGTAAAGGATATGGCCATACAAAGTCTGTGCAGGTAAATTACAATATCTGTGGAAATCTTTTTTCCTAGTGTCAACAAATACAATGTATAGCATTTTTTGTCTAAAGAGGGGTAATAACTCTGGGTATACATTGTACAAATGTATTTGTTCAACTTCATCCGAGATCATATTGTCACACACATTATATATTAGCTGGGTTTTGATTGCTCAAGAAAACTGGCTTCTATGGTGTGTAACTTTAAATTTGCTCACTTGCAGTTTCATGTAAAAAAAAAAATTTTCTCCAAAATGATATATTCAAGTATAAAATGTAAAAGTAAATGCAAGACTCAACAACGAAAGTAAACTCTAGGTAGCAACTTGCAAAAATCCATTGAAAATGTTTGTGGGGTTTGGCTTAATGGCACTGCTACGCTATATGGTTATATTGGAATTTCAAAAGCATTTCTCATGCTTTATAATTTGGAAGCCTGTAATTTCAAATATATACAGATATACTCAGCAGGAATTTATACTGGGACCTTTTAATATGACTTTTCATTCTAAAATATGTTATTTACAGAGATTTGGAAAAAATCTGAGAGTGACCAGTTTTAATGTTTATAAAATCAAAGGGAATGACTCTTGACCATATTAAAACTTCTTTAACATTTGTTGAATATCTTGTAACTGTGCACATTCTGTCAAAATTTTATTACGATTTCTCAAGAAATGTGGCCTCTGGAGTGTAAACCAATGTTGCTCAGATAACAGCTGGAAGAAAATGGACAGATATCCAACAATCTTATAAGCTCACCATAAGCACTGTGTGCTAAGGTAAGCTAAAACATAATAAGTAAAATTTCATACATTATCACTTTCAAATTTATATCACAGTTCAATGCACATACATGTGTAGTTCTTCAATGAATATTTTCCTCATGGTATGGTGATATATGTCATTATGTTAATGGTCAAGAACTGCTTCAGCTACCTCAAGCAGTAAAATTGAATTAATCATGAATTTTTTCACTGAAATTCTGATGTCAGGTTGGGTTTTAACATTTTCACTTGAAGTATGTGAAAAATGCTATTCATAGCACGTTTACTATCACGTTTTTGTTCATACTCGTTTTATGAATTAATCCTTATTTATGTTACACTAATTCACTGTATCCATCATAGATTTTACTGGACTCGTTGCACATTGACTTTTTCCATTAGGAAGTATTTCATAGTTTGTAGAGGTACTTTCTTCTACAGGATATTCTGGACTTGTTGTAGAATTATTTTCTTCTGCAGGAAGTGCTGGACTGGTTGGTGTTGTAGAATAGATTGCAAGTCCTATGATAATCACAGCAAATGACACAAAATACAAGAAATGGAACTGAAATGAAAAGATTTTTATCAAACACTTGAATATAAAACAAACTGCAGCTATCAATAATGGTGATTCTTATCTAACAAAAAGCAGCCTAGTCCAAATATCTAGAAAACAATCAAACTAGACCAGACCAGACCAGACTGACAGTCAGGAAAGCTTTAGCTGACTGCTTAATAAATTGTACAACAAAACATTAATTAAGTTCTACCATTTTTATGTAAATTAGATGGATGGATGGACTGAGGCCCTAACATTTTTATCCTTAGATGGTATTTTCCATTATACTTCTTGGACTCCCGGTAACCACTTAACTCTAAAAAAAAATTAGAGTAAATGACCACCTTACATACCCTAACTCAAAACGTTAAAGTGGAATAAATGACCAACGAATGAACAAATCATTAGCCTTGATGTACGAGCAGACCTATTCAGTGTTTGTGTGGTTACTCTTTTAACCAATCAGAACAGCTTTTGAGCCTTATATAAAAATTACCTTATAACTGAAGAGGAAGAGTCCAAACAGAAGTGTGTAGAAGTCTGCAGAGAGTATTGATAGATTGACCGTAGTGGCACTGGTCAGCTGTATCACCACAGTCATTGTGGAGTACAGTAAAAACAAACATATCACAAACACAACCAATGGCACAACTGAAATTGTAAGATGGAGAAAAATGTTGTCATACAATGTTAGATTAATTCAATTAAATCTCTCCTTGTAGGCTTGTACTGGTATTTATGAGACAAATAATCATGAAATACTTTTCAAAAGAGACAAATAATCACGAAATAGTTTTTAAAAGAGACAAAAAATCACAAAATAGTTTTATAAGATTAAAGAGTCTTAAGTCTGTCTAAATTAGTCAATAAGAGAAGGAAGTTTATCATTCTTTGGTTTTTCATGCCTCTTTGTTACACTACCTCTAAATAAAGAAGTGTAAATGCACATTGAAATTTATTGTAATTCGAAAGATACATTAAACTGTGCTTTCTGAAGTTTTATGCACATTGCACAAGAGTATATTTACAAAAGTACATCTTTGATAAACCAAGAACTGAAACATTACTTGTGCATATACATGTATTGAAAACCATGGTAACAAAAATTTCACTCGGTACCTATTTTGTAAGATGTGAGATCAAGGGAGGCAATTTCATCTCTTTCAAGTATTGCACTGAAATAATAAAGGTAAGTTGTTTATCAGTAAAAAGAAAACGCACCTTTAAATTCCTCAAGAGGCCATAATTGTATAATATTTAAACTGGTAAAGTAGTGTTTCGTTACTTTCCATAGACTTTTCAATCCACATGTCACAAGGTGGATGCTCAGTTTGCGACTTCTTTTCAGATGATTAAATGCTCATTGACAAATGGTCTTTGTTATAATAATCTGTTGTTCAACTGACATAAGTTAACAGTTGCTAGTAAGAGGAAATACTGAATTAAACTAGAACTATCACTGAAGGTCATGAATACCCCCTGAACACAACACTGACACAGTACATTGATATAAAATTTATGCAACATTTGATGCTTTCATTATTGGACCATGCACAAATAGGCATGGTACTTATCACTTCTGTGGAGCATCATTAAATTCTGACCAGACGTTTTTGAGATTTAGCATCCACAAGATTGCGATTACAGATGGACAGACAGACAGACAGACAAACAAGCCTAATTCAGAGTACCTCCCTAACACTTTGTACTCATGGTGGTGGGGGAAGTGGGGGGTATAAAATCAGTTAACAGAACCAACTTAGTAAGTAAACATTACAAAAATCTTAAAATCAGACATTGTGACAACATTTGAAAACAAATAAAATTTTGTGTCTGAACTTACAACTGAGCACCATTTATAAAGCTTCCAAACAGGCCAACCATTGCCAGGAATTCAACCTTGTCATATGTCCTCACAACATACTCTTCACACACATTTGACACACCATACAATGTAGCTCCGACAATTATCAATACATCACCTAGAACTACATTACTGGCTGCAATACAAGAACTAGACTTATTACTAAAGGTGAAAGATACCCCCAGATGCCACCTTGACACAGTAACTCTACCATTTTACTAGCACTGCTAGACACAATTTTACCATGATAAAACTTTGCTGAAAATGTACCTTTAATGCTAGTCGGCACACCCTATACTCTGTAACTACTTGCTATTTCCGATGCTTTGTATGTGATTTAATGGAAAGACAATGAGAATACAGACTTTTGTTCTCATCAAAGATTCTATGATTAAGCCCTTTACGAAACCCTCTAATAGGCCAACAAAGATTCTATGATTAAGCCATTTATGAAACCCTCTAATAGATAACAAAGATTCTATGATTAAGCCCTTTATGAAACCCTCTAATAGATAACAAAGATTCTATGATTAAGCCCTTTATGAAACCCTCTAATAGATAACAAAGATTCTATGATTAAGCCATTTATGAAACCCTCTAATAGGCCAACAAAGATTCTATGATTAAGCCCTTTATGAAACCCTCTAATAGATAACAAAGATTCTATGATTAAGCCCTTTATGAAACCCTCTAATAGATAACAAAGATTCTTAGTTAATCTATGATTAAGCCCTTTCTGAAACCCTCTAATAGATAACAAAGATTCTTAGTTAATCTATGATTAAGCCCTTCATGAAACCCTCTAATAGATAACAAAGATTCTTAGTTAATCTATGATTAAGCCCTTTATGAAACCCTCTAATAGGCCAACAAAGATTCTATGATTAAGCCCTTTATGAAACCCTCTAATAGATAACAAAGATTCTATGATTAAGCCCTTTATGAAACCCTCTAATAGATAACAAAGATTCTATGATTAAGCCCATTATGAAACCCTCTAATAGATAACAAAGATTCTATGATTAAGCCCTTTATGAAACCCTCTAATAGATAACAAAGATTCTATGATTAAGCCATTTATGAAACCCTCTAATAGGCCAACAAAGATTCTATGATTAAGCCCTTTATGAAACCCTCTAATAGATAACAAAGATTCTATGATTAAGCCCTTTATGAAACCCTCTAATAGATAACAAAGATTCTTAGTTAATCTATGATTAAGCCCTTTCTGAAACCCTCTAACAGATAACAAAGATTCTTAGTTAATCTATGATTAAGCCCTTCATGAAACTCTCTAATAGATAACAAAGATTCTTAGTTAATCTATGATTAAGCCCTTTATGAAACCCTCTAATAGGCCAACAAAGATTCTATGATTAAGCCCTTTATGAAACCCTCTAATAGATAACAAAGATTCTATGATTAAGCCCTTTATGAAACCCTCTAATAGATAACAAAGATTCTATGATTAAGCCCATTATGAAACCCTCTAATAGATAACAAAGATTCTATGATTAAGCCATTTATGAAACCCTCTAATAGATAACAAAGATTCTATGATTAAGCCATTTATGAAACCCTCTAATAGGCCAACAACGATTCTATGATTAAGCCCTTTATGAAACCCTCTAATACATAACAAAGATTCTATGATTAAGCCCTTTATGAAACCCTCTAATAGATAACAAAGATTCTATGATTAAGCCCTTTATGAAACCCTCTAATAGATAACAAAGATTCTTAGTTAATCTATGATTAAGCCCTTTATGAAACCCTCTAATAGATAACAAAGATTCTTCGTTAATCTATGATTAAGTCCTTTATGAAACCCTCTAATACATAACAAAGATTCTTAGTTAATCTATGATTAAGTCCTTTATGAAACCCTCTAATAGATAACAAAGATTTTTAGTTAATCTATGATTAAGTCCTTTATGAAACCCTCTAATAGATAACAAAGATTCTTAGTTAATCTATGATTAAGTCCTTTATGAAACCCTCTAATAGATAACAAAGATTCTAAATCTTGCTAAAATGAGACTCCTGTTGTTAAGAGTACAAACCTGCATTATCATTCTTTCCTACTAGAATGTCTGTTAGAACGAGACCAACCAAACCCAAGAGACAGACAGCAGCACCACCTAGGTGTTGGATACGATATCTGGCATGTAGAAATAATCGTGAGAGTATCATCACACTGACCAGACTGAAGCAATCCAACAGCTGAAACACACAGTGATCATAAGAATTTATCAAATAATCATTTATGAGCATAGTCATAACTGTATAGCTTACTGGTACACTATACTAGTAATATGATTATCATTATTTATAATGCATTGGTAATGCAACAGATCATGAACATGGAGAGAAAGAGAGAGAGAGAGGAGAGACAGAGACAGAGACATATTACTCTCGTCATAAGTAAATATTCCTGACTTTAACAATCATTGTCAAAAATCATTTATACAGTGTCATGAGTGCAGAAAAGCTTATGTCTTTCAGCTTCAATATTCTATGCCACTCTGGTTCATTTAGACAGATAAGTGAACAGCGTGGATTAGATTTAGTGGATACACTGGCTTATCTGGTTATGTATTCTAGAAGCTAAACTAAATGTTGCTTGATGCTCAGGTGAGCTAAAAACAAATAAGATTATTGTACATGGTTACTTCACAAATTAAAAACCTACCAACCACAAGTTTTTAAACAGTCTTTTTCATTAGCTTATTACTCCACTGACAGCAATGTGGTTATCCCCTCATCCACATCATTTTTATACTAACCTGCACACTTGTCACTGTGGTATAGGCATATGCTTTAACTACTAAGTAGTTTGCCTCAACATCCACTATGGCAATCAGGACGTAACGCCAGCCCCAACTCCGCAAAATCTCACAGAGTGACCTCCCTTCCTTCCGACATGACAATATTGTAGTGAAAACCAGGCACAACAAGACATAGTTGAAAAAACTTTGAGCTGAAACAGCAGTTGTATAATTTTAAATCAAATCAATTCTACAATAATAGCTGTTACAAGTTTGCAAAAGCGATCTGAGTTATCAGTGTCTGAAAATGACTGGTTTCGATTGACTGCATGTGAAATGCTCTATTGATTATATCATGAAAATTATGCATTCAAGATATACATGTATAAAACTTACAAATACCATGCTATGATCATCAGGACATAATAGGTCCTGGAACTTTTTCTTTGAAACTTGCTGTAATATTGAGATGGCATTGCGCAAAGACTTGTGACTTTCATTGCTTGAGATCTAGTAAAGACTACAGTTAACATAAACACTGTACCTGTGGGGATATTAACTCCATGTTCCTGCAGAAGTCCAGTACTAACTGCAGTCCCACACAGCAACAGGGAGATAAACTGTCCCAAAACTAGTGCCTTGAGGAAATGTCTGAAAGAAAGATTGTATACTAGACTCCAGGTGAGTCAATCTGTACAAATATACTAACCATTTGTTGCTGGCAACTGAATGGTGGTGCTTATACTACCATATAGTAAACATATTTTGGATAGTACCAAAAACTGATCTGGTTTTTTTGTATGTTTTTTTTTTGTATTTGTATCAAATATATGAATTTTAAATACAGTCTTGTACTACACATACTATTCTTGCAGTACTCCCAAACTTTCACACTAGATCTACCATTTCAAAATAATTTCACTTTTTGCCATGCATATTTTAAAATGTCTGTAATAGATACCTCACTTT
Organism: Saxidomus purpurata; assembly: GCA_022818135.1. NCBI lineage: Eukaryota > Metazoa > Mollusca > Bivalvia > Venerida > Veneridae > Saxidomus > Saxidomus purpurata. The sequence continues at coordinate 56,485,895 of JAFMSR010000003.1, forward strand.
GCAAGCATCACATTCGTATAATTCCATGATAAATGCTGTTTAATCAGGAGCCAGTGAAATTGCATATAATAATCTAACTAATGTCACAGAAAAGCATAAACATGTGTCATTCAGATCACAACCAAATAACATTTCTCATTGTTCTTTCATGTAACCTAATCTAACCCAGATCTGGTGGACATTAATTCAGTCAGTTACACTTTCAGTATATATCATTAAATAATTAATGCATAGGAATGGAATAGTGCATCTGATTAGCAACTGAATTATGCCATGATAAAGCTTAGGTCATAATAACTTTGTACACACATTACAGTAAGGTTAAATAAAATGTTTTATATACAATAATACTGTATAACCTACTAATACTTTACTAATTTGCATCTTATCTATTTCAAAAATATGAAATGAATATTTTCAAAGAGTGTTTTATCATTTGCTAATCCATCCAAATAAAATCAATACAGTAATTTCACGTTATAGTACTAAACTACTACTTGCAATACATTTTTTTATCTAAGGACATTTAGAAATAACGCATCAGACTTTCTGTGACTGACTTGTCAGTAGTGAGGTACTATGTCATGAAAATGAAGGGTCATTCAAACAACTAATGTTTGCAATCTGCTTATAGCTATGAGTTACTATACAGTGCTATAGAATACAACTTCTTATGAAAGGTAAATTACTTGACCCCCTGCACCCAAAAACTCTTCTCTACCTAAAACCCATAAGGGAATTAAGACCTTTCAAGAGATCCCTTGGTTTTATCACAAAACCTTGAAAAACTGCTGATTTTGTATAAGGAATCACAAGTTTCCATTGAGGTAAGTCAATGCTAACAGATTCCATGTAAATAGAACATGTAGAAAGTGTACTGGAACAGCATTAGATATCTGTTCTAATTCAGTCAGTGGAAAACACTGCAACCTGCTGTTTTACAGATCAGCAATCAAAGAAAAAGTCTCAGAGCTTACATGCTCAAAGTATGAGAAATTAACTTTCAATACATTTATATTCTTCGAAAGTTATGTATAACTTAGCTAATAAAGTAAATTACTAATTAAACATGTTTAAGCAATTCAGTAATCAGTTTTCACCTATGATAAAAATTATGGCAGGAAATGTTAGTTGCATTAAACATACCTTGAACAAAAAAGTGATGTAAGACGTGATGATATGCTAGCCTTCTGTACTTGTCTTACAAGTGCCTGTCTCTCAAGAGCTTCCATTACATACTAGTACACTTTTCACAGCCTCTCATTATCTTCATTTTCATAGAAAATCTGGGCTGTAGAAAAAGATAACTTATCATAAGGAGACAATTAATCCTATACTAAAACTAGAGCTACCACTGAACATGATTCAAAACCCCTACAAACGTGCCTTATAAAAAGAAATGGCTTCTTTCATTATCCTAACCTCAATAACTTAATACTTTGCTCCCCGTCTTTGAAGGGATAAAGAAAATATGAATCAGACATTAAAAACCAATAATCCCAAACTATGACCTTGAGGTGATGAGTATTGAAACATGGGCTCTGCAAATCATCTTGATGAGATAAACATTTGACCCAAGTTTCATGATAATCCTTCAAAGGATTCACCATGGAGGGGGCACCAAAAATGAATGACATTAAGTGTGACCTTGACCTGACATGGTTGAAACATGGGTTCTGCATGTCATCTCGATGAGATAAACATTCGACCCCAGTTTCATGAAAATCCTTCAAGGCATATAGGAGATATGGAGCGGACATGAATAAAAGAAATTAAGATAAACATTGTCCAAAATTATATAAAAATCCTTCAAGGGGTATAAGAGTTATGGAGCTGACACAAAAAACCAATGACTTGGCTTGTCCTTGGCCCGGCTGGGTTGGAACATGGGTTCTGCACATCATCTTGATGAGATGGACATTTGACCCAATTTCAAGAAAACTCTTCCAAGAGGTTCAAGCAATATGGAGCAGACATGAAAAACCAATGACCCCTAAGTGTGACCTTGTACAGGTTAGAAGCTCTGTGATTGTATATGGGTTATGATAATGTAGAATGATGTATGAATGTTTCATGTTGTGACTGAATATAGTTGAATGAATAATTAATAAAACATGTAATGTCAATAACAGAAACTGGATGAAAATAAAGTATGGTGGAAACAAGACTTCCACTCACTGTTTTTTAATATTCTAAAACATTTATTTTACGGTTATCTATTTAAAATATACATTTACCCCTTCTGAATAGATCTTTCAACCAATGTAAATGAAAATCATTTCTGAAAAATCAACGATCAAATATCACACGCTGGGATTGTCTCAAAATCCCTAAAAAGCTAAATTCTGCTTAGTTACCTCCAATACACCTGCGAGTTTTTTAGTAATGCTTTCGCCCGAAATAGGTATTGCCTATTTTCATACTATATAACAGAGAGTCAAAACCACCCAGCAACACTTTATAATTTGGTAGCGTATAATTTCAAAAATACAGAAATACTCAACAAGAATTTATACTGGAACCCTTTTTATTTCATGATTTCTTCTAAAATATGTTAATTTCAGATAATTCGTAAATCTTTATTTTTTCACCAGGGCAAGCAGCTTTATGAGCAGTGATGTCATATGTCTTTTGAGTACTAAATAGGTAGGGATCCAGAAAGGCCAACTTCCAGAAAGGACCAGTCCTAAAAGGCCCATTTTTAAAAAGTACCTGAAAGGCCCACATTATAACCAGGAAGACACATTGTTGGGACACCCTATATTGTGTTTTAATCATATGCTGTTTTTTTTTAATTGAAACTTTTGTTTTAATACGGGCGGAAGAACGAAGGGCGAAGCCCAACCATAGGTAAACATATGCAGGAGTATTTACTTGAATACTGAAAGCAATTAATTATGTGATTTGTGATTACCCATGGAAGATTTCAAATTGTCCGCACCTGGACGATACGAAAACATACTTATAACGATGCACCGTTTTTTAACTTCCGCTGCAAATGACCAATCGGAAGTCCTCGGCAGATTCCGTTACCCTACATCAAACCATTCTGCCGAGGTGTTCCGATTGGCAAATGACGTCATTTATGTGACGTCATTAAATGTCAGCCATTTTTGTTTTGAAAAATGCAACACATTTCCGTTTAATGCAGGTTTGTACTTTGGAGATGTAAAGAGATTCTATTTATGTACACATTCCTAAAATTTGATACCCTTTATTGTTACGCCTTAAAAAGTAACATTTCTTTTAGCAGTCAACACCTTGATTCATGATTCAATGGATATTCGATATCAATAATGTTCGTAACTTCAAACGTTTTTGCGACTCGTAACATTTTTAAAAATAAATTTCTGTTATGCTTTCGCCCGATATAGGTTTTGCCTATTTTCATATTATGGATTATTATTAAGTGAATACATTTGATAAATAACTTTAATTATAAATAGGACTGTATCAAAGTTAATTAATTTATTTCTGTCTCAACATACATGTTACACATACGGTAATGTTCATTTCATGCAATATAAAAACAGTAACCAACATGTCTGCCATTCTAACAAGAATTATGAGAAACAATAAGAGAGTACACAGTACACATGGTCAAATGCTATAATAAATCAGTTACCAATTTGCACTAATAATTACTTAATGAAAACAATTTATAAATACCTTTAAAATAATCAGGTACCGTAGGCATCAAAGTAACCAATTACCATTGACAAGTAACCAATTAGTAGGACTATTACTACTGACACCCTTTAAAGGCCATTGATGTAAAGAAAATAGAGATTAGCAGTTTGAATTTTTCCTTTACTTTTGGTTGTTTATAATAAAATATCAGTCTACATAATTAAATGTTTTTCTAATCCTTTATTTCCCTTAGATACTATATAATACATATTAACATAGAGCATCAAACTGGTCCTTTCCAAGTGGGGCTTTCTGGTATGGGCCTTTTTGTTACTGGCCCTTTCTGGAAGTGGGCCTTTCTAACACCCATTCAAATGTGCACCTTCATTAACCAGCAAGACTCATTTTAGCTAGTCTAACTATTTCGACTTCGAAGGCAAACCGAATTTATAGGCTGATATTTTATAGTTGTTCACCTTCTACGGCGTAGAGGTGTGACAGTTATAAAATATCAGATCTGTGAAAGGGGTCACACTGAAACGCCAAATTAATTAGGCTACATTTTAGCCTGATTTAGTAAGCTATTTTAGCCTGTGAAAGGCCAGCCCAATAGGATAATTTTACCCAAATCGTATCGGGATCGAACTAAGGTGGTGGCACCTGAAAAGAGGTCGTAAACGTGCTTACATTTGTCGGATTTTATGAAATATACCTATAAAGGTGTAGGTCCAGAACGGCCCACTTCCAGAACGGACCAGTACCAGAGCGGACCGGTACCAGAACGGCCCATTACCAGACGGACCAGTCCAGAACGGCCCACTTTTTAAGCATAATCATATGAGTAAAAAATCATTAAAGTTATTGTCGCTAATATATGTTTTCATGAAATTGTTGTTAGTTATCGTTTTTGAAATTAAACTTTTTGTTTATTCAATAAAAGTTATGTCAATATAATGACAGAAGTATTACAGTCGTTAGTATTTTATAGGAAGAACTGAACCATCTGCAGGACATGCTATTCGCTTTTTATTCACAGTTATAACTTTATGGACGAAATGGTAGGCATGTATGTGAAAATAAAAGTAAGAAAATATATTACTTATCTTTATTATAATATATGTAACAAACAGATGAAACAAAAGATAACAATGAGTATACGATCCCAAATGTTAAAAGTCTATTACTAAAAAAGTGGGCCGTTCTGGACTGGTCCGTTCTGGATCGGTCCGTTTTGGACCGGTCCGTTCTGGTTGTTGGCCGTTCTGGTACTAAACCCCTATAAACACAAGTAGAAAAGTTGCTGCGGGTCGCAGCAAAGAAGATAGCGTTGCCCAAGGAAATGATGATGACTTGTATTAAAAGCAGAACTGTATTAGACTTCGGAACACGATTTTGAGACGTTAAAAAACAAGAGAGAGACATATAAAATCAACTGATTTTCTTCACTTGACTAGAACTGCCAACAAGAGTAGCCATATTTACCCTATATCGTCCACCTGAGTGCATGGCCTACTTATTACACAATGTGATAAAAATCAACCTTGATCTATATGTGTTCCAGATTTAACTAGAGTGGTGGAACCTATGCTGGAGGTATCCCTATGCTGGTGGTATCTCCGAAAAACGGCTATTTACAGAAAAACACACGAAGAGAAAAATTTCAGGGTACATTCAGCATTGACAGTCGATGAAATGCTTTTAAAGCAAACGTAGTGATAGCCGCGCGTGCAGCTCTGTGACGTCACAGCAGCCGATACAAATGTACTTGATCCATTTCGCTAGGAAATTTCTTAAATATAGACATCAAATTCACCCAGATAAAGTTAGCAATTTTGATAAAACTTATTTCTTTTGTATAAAAATATATATTCTATGGAAACTGTTATATCTTGTTAGTTAATATTAAGGCTCTAAAAACTGTTTCTCACCTGTTGGTTGTCAGATATCACATACCGCCAGCATTGGTTCCCTTCGAGGTGAAATTTCAAGTTTTGACATGTGTCGTGTCAATAGCTCCCAGAACGACATAGTCGCTTGATGAAGCACATCAACGTCTTGTTTCGATTTAGCAGGGATAACATTATGTTTTCGCTGAGGCAAATCAAAATGGTTAGGATTTCCTGCTTTCTGAACAGCTGATATACATTCAAAATACCTCCAGCATAGGTTCCCCCACTCTAGGTCATCATCAAGACCGGAAGATTCTGGCTAATTCTCATAAAAATTGGTTATAAAATGTTACTTTTAGAGCAATAAAAAGTTACCTCTTGATCTGATCTTGTTAGTTTTGGATCCAAGGTGACCACCATTCCAATATAACAAGAATAAATGCCAGAAGTCTTGTCAGAATTTCAAAATGTTTTGCAATAACAATATAATCACATGGATACTCTTAATATACTTTACAACTTTAACCAGGGGCCGATTGATTAAAACCAAGGAATAGAAAGAAGAAGTTTTTTTTTAATTTTCAAATTACACTTAGTCTTGCAATTACGACAATATACCCGTCAAACCCTGGTTGCATTGTTTTATGTTATACTAATTGCTTATGACTACAATAACTGTGCAAAGACATATATACAAAATTTATACAAATATATTAAATGGAAGTGTATGTTACCGTTTTTGCAAGGAAAACTTCGTGGCATACAGACTGTAATATTTCCCAGAGTAGTAAGTATAAGATGGTGTTCTATTTAATCATTTATTTTACAATATGTCAGTTTTTCTACCTAGAGTAATAGAGCAAAATCTAGAAATGTGTGCAAAGGAAAGTTTCCAAAGGAAACGGATGCTCCCGCTTTGTGCTATTCAGTAACATGCAAATATGAAAATGTATAACGACTATCATACAGGTGCACACATGTGTTTCTCTGAATTATTAAGTGCAAATGTGGCCATAATCGAACTTGACGTGTTAAGATGGATATTTACGAATGTAAATTGTATATAGTGGTCATCTGTAGTGAGCATAGGCTATATTCAATGCATTGTTACTGTACTTTCTATGCGAATTTTAAATCTTTAAACAATTTTCCTGACCATCATAATGGGAAGAAACAGTCCCGCAAAGATCGTAATGGCGGGTCTTTCAATTTGGAAAATTTTAATTGTTGGGGGTAAAAGACTACACCACGGAAAGCACGAAAACAACATAAACAAAAACTCAGAACTCGGTAAAACATTAGCGGACCTATATACAAACAAATAAATCCATTCGGTGAACTAACATTGAATTTTATAGTTTCTATTACAGATGAAAATGTTTCGATACTGCTCTTAGTGCTCAATATTATTACTTCAACAATGAAAAATCTAGTTTGGTTACACATGTACCAAATGCAGATATTTTTAATACCGAAATAATAACGCTATTGTGTGCAAGTCATATCGGCGAAAATGTCTGGTACGATCTGCCTTTTTGTGTGTTCTGGTCTGGTCTGGTCAGGGTTTTAGCACATACCTAAATATTTACCGAAATGAACTGTTATTTGCCGAAAAAAAAATTGTTTCATATAAATCACGATTATTCATCATTTTTATCATTTAACTATTCTGTGTCTTTGTAGCAAATTTAGAATACTGCATTGTTTACCAGTGGAATTTAGTTCAATGTCGGTAACTTCAATGAAGTCTTGTCAGTATCGAAAACGAATTTATTCACTACTACCGATACGGTGATAAATTGATCATTGCCACCTCACCAGTGACTTCCAGTTACATTACCCCAAACATACGTTGCGCTGAGGCGCAACGCAATGAGTAATTCTCACACATCAATATTCTAATGATGAATATGCGTGGAACAGATATTACTTTATTCCTTATATTTAACAACATTCTTCTGATTCTTTTATCAAAACAACTTGTTAAGCGAAAGAGCATACATAATCACTCGTGATCCAAACCACAACCTCTCTAATTTGACTTTTATCAATAAAATTGCTGTCTAGCCGGTGTTTTTCCATACTTTCTCTTCCATTTTTTATATGATATGTTACAGACATTTTGATTGGCCAGTTACGGATGCTGGGCATTCTCATATACCAATCAAACTAAACTTTACAAATATATCATGAAGGCAACTTTGACAACCGGAAGTGAAATGTGTTTACATTTTGCGTAGCAGACAGCACATTTATTTAACGATTTTCGAAATTACATTTTGGAAATAGTTGTCAATGAGAATAAAAAATGGTTGAACCAATATTTGACTACCAATTCAGACTCATTCTTATAGGAGACAGCACTGTAGGAAAATCCTGTTTACTCAAATATTTCACAGATGGAAAATTCTCAGAACTATGTGATCCTACTGTGGGGGTTGATTTTTTCGCACGGCTTATTGAAGTAAAGAATGGAATCAGGGTGAAACTGCAGCTATGGGATACAGCAGGTCAAGAGAGATTTCGGTGTGTAGTTAGCTGCTCAGAACAATGCCATTTTCATTTTACATGCATGACCTAATTAATTCAATATGGCTGCCAGTCTGCAAGTGATGCCATAAGTTGCAGGCATTGCATGGGTTCTATAGTTTTTGATGTAATTTGAATGATATCAAGGAAATCAATACATAAAGGTTTCTGTTAAATAATTCTGTCAGAATATGATATTATATCTTGACATCTTATAAGTTCACACATTTGATATTTTCATTTTAAAATGCTGTTAGTGTTACAGTGCCATTTAAAGCAGTTACTTGCTTTTTAATCCCCGCCGAAAAGAGAAATGGTTTTCATCCATCCATAACATATTTGTCTGCTCCATAACTCCTAATAATGTTTGAAGGTTTTACATATACTGGGTCAAATGTGCAGCTCATCAGCTTCAAGACAGATTGCAGAACCCATGTCCCAACCCACACCCATATGGTCCACACTTGGGGCCAAGTCATCAGCTCTATAACTCTTACAGTAAACCCCTTGAAGAATTGTCATACCACTTTGGTCGAACGTTTATCTTAATTCTTAATGTGCAGCCTGCACACTCAAAGAAACACTTTGGCGTCATTGGTTTCATGTCCGCTCCATAACTCGTTAGCCTTTCAAGGATTTTCAGGGTTACAATGAATACCGGAATCGACTTCACTACCGGAATCTACCGGAATCGGTTTTCGATTACCGGAATCTACTTAATACAGGCGTTTTATCTACTTAATTGTATTAAATACACATACATATGATAGAATTTATGATATTTGACTCATATGCAAAGTTTTAGAAAATAATATTAAGCCAAAAATGAATTTGGGAGTTTTTTTTTGTTTATAGTTCATTGTGTTACATTCGGTGTTCATAACATCTGCAAACCTGTGAGAATCACAATTATACCTCAAAGATATATCATCTATTTCGTATGTTTGATCTGCCTGGTGCTTTGGCAGGTCAACTCTATGTGTATAAAGAAGTTTTGCCTCTGATTTGGTTTGGTTTGTCAAAGCATTTCTACAGTTCGACAGCAAGGCAGTATATGTAGTCTGAAATTACACCAGTGGTCGCGTGTAAATATTTTTACATTGATATGAAAATAAATGTTCTGTTATCTGACAAAAGGTCCTTATAATCCAACCGTTAAATGAATTTAAAAGCTGTGCAAGTTACTGTAATATTAGCCTTTCTGAGTTCAAATTCCAAGAAACACAATTACAAGTAGCTCTTATTTTACCAAGTCAAATCTCTTACAGGCGAAAATGTTGGCACGGCATATAACGCTCGATTATTCCCATTACTTTTCAATATAACAAAATACCCTACAATGCATAACAGTCACTTACATACAGAGAACCTTCTTCATTCATTTTAAAATGAAACTAGAGTTCAGGCCCCGATTATACGGAAATGATTATGTAATTACTCGGCAACATTCTCAACTTATTTCAACACTTCATAACTCCTTACATTTTTATTCCTTTATAGAATTCAAGTTTGTCAGAATTGTATTTACCCATTTATTACAATTATATACACTTGTCAGTACTTGTTCTGGAAATGTTGTTTTATAGCAAGTATTTTATTTAAGTAAATTTTTTTAATTCTTGAGTTGTACTTAAATGGATGTTTCGCTATCTGAATTGCATTTAGTATTATACATCATTTTATTCTTTCAGCATGTTAATTTCATTAAGACATAGACTATCGTTAATAACAAATTTTTAGTTACACGAAATTTTAGTAACAAATAGACTTTCAAATAACGTACTAAGCTGAGCAATTACTGAAGTATTTTCGTGAAATCGGGGCCAGTACTTTTTTGATAAATAAATGAAGGCGTAATTACACATTACGATCAAAGGACTTTATTTCAAATTGCTTTTAAAAGTCATTCAATAAAATGTGTTTAGCCAAATTAAAAAAAAAATATATAAAAATCAGACTTTTTTTCACCAATAATTAAAAATCTCACATCTCACATATATGTTAATCAAAAGATGGCACGTGCAAATAATAAAACTGGTTCAGCGGTTACTTAAAAAACATTAATCGGCAATTATATTTGTTTGTATTCTTTGATAAATATCTAATTTTTATTCATATATCAGATAATCAGTAAAACATTTCAATGAATTAACATTTCACACAAACATCTTGCAAATTAAATAGCTCAAGCATAACTTGGAAAACAAATAATGGTACAATTTTTAATTACAGTCAAAATGCTGTATTAGGTTATGACCTGTAAAGTATTATCATTTCAGAATCATTTCTTCAAAAAGGTAACGTTCAAAATAGTTATACTCCATCAACTACATGTATATCTTTGAGGTATAATTGTGATTCTCACAGGTTCGCAGATGTTATTAACACCGACTAACATAATAAACTATAAACAAAAAAACCTCCCAAAGTCATTTTTTGGCTTAATATTATTTTCTAAAACTTTGCATACGAGTCAAATATCATATATTCTATCATATTTATATGTATTTAATACAATCAAGTATATAGAATGCTTGTACTAAGTAGATTCCGGTAATCAAAAACCGATTCCGGTAGTGAAGTCGATTCCGGTATTCATTGTAACTGGGATTTTCATATAACTTTGGTCAAATGTTGATCTCATCAAGTAGACTTGCAGAACCATTGCTCAAGGTCAAGACTAAACTTTTGAGTCATTGGTTTTTCGTGTCTGCTCTGTAACTCATAAACTACTAAAATGATTTTCATATTTGACAATGACAAAGTTTATTCGCTACAAGGCCTCTGACTCATGCAAAATATATACATACATTTAAATATATTACATAAAAGCGTAGTGGCATATAACTTTGGTCAAATGTTTGTCTCAAAAGATCACATGCTGAGCCCATGTTTCAATTCAGCCCACTGAAGCAGAAGGTCAAGGCCACACAACTCCTAAACTCCTAGAGGATTTTCAATTAACTTTGGTCAAATAATTACTTCATCAATATGACCCACATAATCCATGTTCAAGCCTGCTGGCTTAAGGTCAAGGCTATACTTAGGGTTCATTGGTTTTTCATGTCCCCTATATATCTCCTATACCGCTTTAATGATTTTTCTTGAACCTTATGTCATATATTTTCAACTTAGAGATAATTTGCAGTTTCATGTTTGAACTTAGCTAATTTAAGGTGAAAGTCACTTTTATGAACCAAAGGTTAATTTTATCCTCAGAAATGTATATATAAACATGTATATAGCTTTTGACCAATGTGGTGATGACAGATTGTGATCTTCTGCACGTAAAAATAAAATTTGCTGCCTTTGCTTACATCCATAAATTGGGGCCAGCAAATAAAACAAGTTTGTCAAATTAATAGATTGATTTATTCTTACTGATATTGTTATTTATCACAAAATTTCACAGGATTGATAAATGTGTATATGTTTATCCAGTGAAATTCCTGTTCAAGATTAACAATGATTAAAAGCAGTGAATACCTAAAGATATGAATAATTATTTTGTTTATTTTTCAAATAGATCACAAGAAACACATTGTCTGTCTTAAAAGCATCAAAAGCCCACAGAAATTTCTACAACCGGGGAATTGTTAGGGGTCAGTTAACTAGACCTTGAAGCCATGGCAGCCCATTGCTCAATGTTCAGGATTTTAAATTTTTCAAACTTTCAGCTTTGGTTTTATATAAAGTCTAGGAATAGCCCATATTATAGTACCCTTCTTTATACAAGGTATGGTTATTGAATATAAAGCTGGGTTTAGTTGAATGAGAAAATGCAAGTTTAAATTAATAGATTATTGTTATTTCTGTATTCACAGCATTAAGAGTAAAAGTGAAAACTAAATTTTTATCTGTTAAAGTAAAAATTAGCGAATCAAAAGTACCTAGATTATTATGAGTGGAGGAGTTTGATTGGTTTAGTTTGTTATGCCTATAAACAAACAGCTTTCTATTTAAGGTCTATTGAAATGTGAAAAAAGTATATTTTAGTCTGCACATGATTCTGGAGAAAATTATTTTGTGCATAGAAAACAAATAAAAAAAGAAAAATTCAAGGTCAATGTCTAAGAAAAAGATCTGTTTTGAGGGAGTGTCAGGATTGTAGTCTAGAAACAAGAACTCTGCTATTTGTTTTCAATGCTTAAACAGACTGTCAGTTTTATATAATGTGCTACATGTATATTGATTTCACTGCTGTTTCATTTAACCACCCTTGTTTTTAACTTGCCAGTACTTTATTAGTGTATACTAGAGGGCAGTCAACAGAAGCATGTAGTTTTGAAAAGACAACATTCACAAACTATTAGTTAATTTTCATTATTGTGCACATTTCTTTCCGGTGTCATTCAGTGTTCTCCATTCTTGCATGTAATACACGGGATTGACCATTATCTTTAACTTCTCTGGTAAAAAATATATACTAAATCATGCACATGCAACATTTTCATGTATGTTTCTGCCATATGTAACGTCTCATAAGTTTCAATGTGTATTTCCAGATCAATTACAAGATCATACTACCGAAACTCAGTGGGCGTGTTGCTTGTGTTTGACATTAGTAAGAAACAAAGCTTTGAGAATATAACTGGTTGGTTAGCAGAAGCTAAGTTTCACATAGAACCCCACCAAGCTGTGTACATGATTGTAGGTCACAAAGCAGATTGTGATACTGACAGACAAGTCTCATACAGGGAAGCCTCACAGTTTGCCCAATTAAATGGCTTGAAATATATTGAAACTTCTGCAAAAACTGGACAGAATGTTGAAGAAGCATTCCAGATTTTAGCGAAGGATGTCTACACGTTGCTAGAACAAGGGCGGGTAAAGATGGAAGAAGGCTGGGATGGTATAAAGCCAGGTTTTAGCAGAGGAGATGAAACTGTGCATCACCTAGAAGAGGAGGACACGGAGAGAAGCAAGTGTTGTTAGACAATATGTTAAGGCTACCACTTTAATCCATATACAGTACTAGTCATTCAGACTATAGCGTTCTAGTGTACATGCATTTGTCTGACTGAAAAATCATTTTTGTCATGCAGGAAAAGTTAGACAAGTGTATTAAGTTTGCACAATTATACAAAAGTAATACACAAACACCTAGTCTTATGGTCAAGCTGTTAAATATGCCATTTTATGTATGGGAGTATTTTGAAATTTTATCAAAACATTTTACAGTATGATTTAGTCTTGTTACTGTAACTGTCATCTTTGACTCCATCTACATTTAGTTCTCATCCTCAGCACATACATGTAAAACTAACCTGATTAATGCATCTTTTATCAAACTTACAGTTTGTAATTTACGTCTCCTGTGTTCATCAGATAACAGTTTCACGCTGTCTACCCAAACCATCTGATGATAAAGTTACATTATCATTAAAAAGTCTGTTTGTGAAAACTCAGCGACACATGAAAAGTACATACTACTCTGCCATAGTTGACATAGACACACTTACCACCAATATTCTTTTCTGAAGATCATCATTATCATATTTTCAATTTTCATCCAGTTTAATAGAATATTTCAGAATATTTCAGAATATTAAACTGTGTTAACGGCTTTTGTCACTTGTTTGTACTGAACTGAGTTGTACTTTTAGAAGATACTGGATTTAAATCTTGAAATATGTAACATCTGCATTTGTTAACTTTAGTTAAGATCTCTATGTTACCAATATCTTGTTGCATGTGCTTAACATTTAGAGAAAGATTCATGTTATTCACTTCTACTTTTTTTTATCAAAACTGAGATCTGAAAAAAACTGTTGCAGGTGACTATGACATTGACCTTTTAGATATAAGAGTAAAGTCAGGTGTATTTAGTTTAGTTTTAGAAAAAAAGCTATGATATATCCCAGTGCTAAAACAGAGGTCTAATGCGAGCTTTACTTGACTCTATAAGTGATTTAAAATCAGCTTTCAGTATTTATAACTTGAAAGTTGTGCAGAAATGTGAAAGTATTGGACCTATCAAAGCTTTCAGGGATGCAGATTTTGGCAGTGGGAACACATGTTATTGGCTTTGGATCTCTACCTTCAACACACATCCTAAAAATATTTTCTGTAGGGATGAAACATTATGTTGTCACACAGACTCAATTTTTTAAAAATCATAGCATTACCCCTATCTGTTGGAATAGAAAGATAGATTAGTGAACAATGCAGTAAATGTATATCACCATCATTCAGGAGTTAACAGTTTTAAATAAGAAAATAAGATTGAGAAATGCACTAACTGTTTTATAATGATATATTTTTCTTAATTTTTTATTTCCTAAGGTTGTGTACATAGGTGGGTGATTGCTACATATGAATGAAGGTTATGCAAGTGCTAAAGTAATTTAACTTAACAATGGTTAAATTCTAGGTAGGAAGGCATCTAGTTATGCTCTGTAGATTTCTTTTTCCATTTTGCCTAGCCTTGACAGTCTGGCCTGTGGTTTATGGGCTAGTCTGGGTGATTAACTTGGTAAATGATGATGATTCTATTTTGCATGTTTAGATGTACCAAAAAAGCTTTGAAGCATACTAATTATGAGAGGGAAATATATTAGAACCTCAATATTGGGTTTTTAACCAGAAGATACTAAGCTTTTTTTTGCTTCCTGAAAGGGGGAACATATAGTTGCTGCTATGGAAGTCTGTCTGTTAGTCCAGATAATTATTGTTTGAAGCATAACTTGAAAGTATAGAAGTGATTCAGTTGAAACTTCACACAGTGATAGAAAACATTGAGAGGAAGCATAACTCTAGTTAACACCATTATTGTATTATCCCCCGATTATGTAAAAATCTTGTTCAGAGCATAATTAGAAAATATGTAAAGGATTGACTTGATAATTCACACATTTATAGAGGTCATTGAGAGGAAGTGCTGTGACAAAGAACCATAAATCCAGCTGACTCCATTTTAAAATTATCTTCCTTTGTGCAATATGCTTGTTGAGAGCATAACTAAAAAAGTATTAAAGAGATTATCAAGTTGATACTTCACACATTGATAAAGGACATCAAGAGGGACTAAGAACCATAACTCTGGCTTACCCCATTTTTAGCTCGACTATTCGGAGAATATGGAGAGCTATTACAGTCACTTGTGTGTCGGCGTCGGCGTCGGTGGTGTGGCGGGGTTTTTTTTGTGTGTGGGGGCCCCCCCCCCCCCCCCCCGCCCCCCGGGTTTTTTGGTTGGTTGAAGTTTTGCCTGCTAAGTACTATCATGCCATATCTCAGTAACCACTTATGATATTGACTTGAAACTTCGTTCATGTCTTTAGGGGTGTCATACAATCAAGGCAGATAACTCTTGAAAAAAATTTAGTA
Organism: Saxidomus purpurata; assembly: GCA_022818135.1. NCBI lineage: Eukaryota > Metazoa > Mollusca > Bivalvia > Venerida > Veneridae > Saxidomus > Saxidomus purpurata. The sequence continues at coordinate 56,501,269 of JAFMSR010000003.1, forward strand.
CAAATTATGGCCCTTGTTTGACTTTTGAAAATTTGGTTAAAGTTTTGCCTGCTAGGTACTATCATGCACATATCTCAGTAACCACTTATGATATTGACTTGAAACTTTGTTCATGTCTTTAGGGGTGTCATACAATCAAGGCAGATAACTCTTGAAAAAATTTAGTACTAATTATGGCCCTTGTTTGACTTTTGAAAATTTGGTTAAAGTTTTGCCTGCTAGGTACTATCATGCACATATCTCAGTAACCACTTATAATATTGACTTGAAACTTTGTTCATGTCTTTAGGGGTGTCATACAATCAAGGCAGATAACTCTTGAAAAAATTTAGTACTAATTATGGCCCTTGTTTGACTTTTGAAAATTTGGTTAAAGTTTTGCCTGCTAGGTACTATCATGCACATATCTCAGTAACCACTTATGATATTGACTTGAAACTTTGTTCATGTCTTTAGGGGTGTCATACAATCAAGGCAGATAACTCTTGAAAAAATTTAGTACAAATTATGGCCCTTGTTTGACTTTAAAAAATTTGGTTAAAGTTTTGCCTGCTAGGTACTATCATGCACATATCTCAGTAACCACTTGTGATATTGACTTGAAACTTCGTTAATGTCTCTAGGGGTGTCACACAGTCAAGTCAGATAACTCTTTGTATAAATTTAGTACTAATTATGGCCCTTGTTTGACTTTTGAAAATTTGGTTAAAGTTTTTGCCTGCTAGGTACTATCATGCACATATCTCAGTAACCACTTATGATATTGACTTGAAACTTTTGTTCATGTCTTAAGAGGTGTCACACAGTAAAGACAGATAACTCTTTGTATAAATTTAGTGCAAATTATGGCCCTTTGTTTGACTTTTGAAAATTTGGTAAAGTTTTGCATGCAAGGTACTATCATGCACATATCACAGTAACCACTTATGGTAGTTATATCAAACCTTGCAATAGTGTTCAGGGTAAATTTTGTATCAAACAATTTACCAAAAATTAAATCTATAGTTATAGATTTTGACTTTTTTTATGATTCAACTTTCCTAGTTTATACTTAATTATGGAATGCGGGTTGGGACATGCCAAACTTGCTAATTGCTACTTGCGGATTGCCACTTACTTATTGATAAATGCTGGTGGAAACATGCCACTTAGTAATTGCTAATTGCCACTTGCTTCTTGCTACTTGTTTATTGCTATAGCTACTTGCCACTTGCTTCTTGATCAATGCTGGTTGAAACATGCTACTTGCTAATTGCCACTTGCTTATCGCGGTTTTGCCAATTGTCACTTGCCACTTGCTACTTGCTTATTGCTAAATGCTTGTTGAAACATGCGTCTTGCTAATTGCCACTTGCTTATAGTGGTTTTGTCAATTGCCACTTGCTTATTGCCAATTGCCACTTGCTAATTGCTACATGCTACTTGCCACATGCTAATTGCCACTTGCTTATTGCGGGTTACGACTTGCTAATTGCCACTTGCTTATTGCGGTTTTGCTAATTGCAAATTGCCACTTGCTAATTGCCATTAGCTGAATGCCAATTGCCATTTGCTATTTGCTAGTTGGGACATGCCACTTGCTAATACTTACTTGCCACTTGCTTATTGCTAGTTGGGACATGTCACTTGCTAACTGCCACTTGCTTATTGTTAATTGCTTGTTGCCACTTGCTACTTGCTAATTGCTTATTACCTTTTTGCTTGTTACTAATCGCTAGTTGCCAATCGGTTATCGGTATGACTATCGAACATGGCTAGGAAATAACGAACATTAGCTATTATTATTTTATTGAAGTAAAATATTAAGTTTTTGATGGAACATGCTACCAAAAATATATTATATTAAATCACATTCAAGCTTTTTAATTTTTACAATTTCAAACCCCCGCTGATCTGATTCATGTTCATGAACATTGAACATGAGTTACTATTAAAAGTAAACAAGACATCTATAATGGTGTATGTATAGATTATATATGTTATAAGCTTATTATGAATTATTAATAATATTTCATACTGAAAATATATTTAATATAAATAATCTTGCGCTGAAGTCTGAACAAATTAGATGAGCAAACACCGAGCATGAACCATCATCTGATCATTTTATATTTAAGATATATATTTTTTTATTTAACTAGATCAAATTCATACGATATAAATTCGTGTTTGTTCTAAATATGTGATATAATATGAGTAGACATTCTTATACAATTTTACGCAATCAATTCAATGTGCCGAAAGTTGATACTCGTGTTCGTAGACTACCAGAAACATCGAACATGAATCATTATTATAATATTAATGAATGAAAGATAAGATAAGATAAGATAAGATAAGTTTTATTTTCAGTCGGCAAAAGTAATAAATGGGCAAATCTGATACCACTTGTTAACAATGCGCGGGAGTTCATGTTCTTGAACGGAGATGAAAACACAAACATGAATTATGACATGAACAATGACAATGGCAACGATTTTTGCTATCAATTAAAATGATTTAATATACTCTATAATGTTAAATTATTATGACGCCATGTCATCGATGAACAAGTAATAGCAACTGTTTTGTTTAATTCAATTATCCGCTTAAATTTTTAGCGCAAATTGAATTATAGTACGTTTCTTAATCAGACACATGTCCTACATGTCTATGTAGACCCATGACGGTAAACTGATGAAACTTATGTAGAGCGAGCACGTTTGGTGCTGTTTTTGCAGGTTTGGGTAATTTTCATAATTAAAGAATAAATTTCAATCTATATTTTGAATGCATAAATTTGTATTGCACGTGGAAATTAGCAAAAGCAATAAGCAAATAGCAATTAGCAAGTGGCAATTAGAAAATGATAATTGGAAATGAGAAAATGGCAAGTAGCAAGTGGCAATAAGCATGTGCAATAAGCAAGTGGCAATTGCAAATGCCAATTGGCAATTATCAAGTGGCATGTCCCAACTAGCAATGAGCAATTAGCACGTAGCATGTCCCAAGTAGCAATAATAAAATGGCAGGTGGCAATTAGCAAGTGTCCCAATTGGCAAATGGCAAGTGGCAATTAGCAAGTGGCATGTCCCAACTAGCAATAAGCAAGTGGAATGTCCCAACTAGCAATAAGCAAGTGGCAATAACCAAGTGGCGTATCCCAGTGCAATTAAGTATAAGCAGTGGCAATTAGCAAGTGGCATGTATCACTGCAATTAGCAAGTGACAATAAGCAAGTGGCAAGTGACAATTGCACTGCAATAGGCAATACGTAAGTCGCAAATAACAAGTGGCATGTCCAAACCTGCAATCAGCAATAAGCAAGTGGCAATTAGCAAGTAGCAATTAGCAAGTGGCATGTCCCAACCCGCATTCCATACTTAATAGTTAGCAGAATTTTGTTTTGCTATTACACTGATAAAAGTTTTGTTTTATTAGCAAACACCCACAATAGTCGAGCGTGCTGTCTTATGGACAGCTCTTGTTAAATTATATCCTTTATGAAAGATGCTTGTTCAGAGCATAACTCGAAAACTATGTAAGGCATTGAGGTGATAATTTTTCTCACAGTGCTAGAGGACATTGAGAGTGATCAGTGGAGTGACTAAGAACCATAACTCTAGCTAACCCTATTTTGAATTACCTCCCTTTATTGCATGAAATTATGCTTGTCTGAAACATAAATTCCAAAACCATGAAACTGATTTACGTGATATTAGACATAGCGATAGAAGATATTTTGAGGAAGTTGAACATGTCAAATTATTGTTTTAAGGAACATAGCTCAAAAACCATTAATATTTAGCACAATGAAAGAGGATATTAAAAGGAAGTCATGATTCATAACTTACCTGGGCCTATGTTTGAATTACATCCCTTCATAAATTTTATACCCCCCCGAACACAAAGTGTTAGAGGGGTATACTGGATTCAGCTTGTCTGTTCGTCCGTCTGTAGACGGAATCTTGTGGACACTAGATCACCAATACCCCTGGTCAGCATTTAAGGATACTTCACAAAAGTGATAAGTACAATGCCTTGTTGTGCATGGTCCATGTTTTGGGTTTCTAGGTAAAAAAAAAATTTTAAAGGGAGGAAAAAAAAAAAAATTTTTTGTCCAAAAACCCCAAACCCCCCCAAAAAAAATTAATAATTAAACAAGTGATAAGTACAATGCCTTGTTGTGCTTGGTCCATGTTTCATGGCTCTAGGTCAAAGGTCAAGGTCACAGGGGCTTGAGATGGTAAAATCTTGTGGACACTAAATCTCCAAAACCCTGGGTCAGAATTTAATGATACTTCACAGAAGTGATAAGTGCAATGCTTAGTTGTGCATGATCAATGTTTTGGGTCACTAGGTTAAAGGTCAAGGTCACAGGGGCTTGAGATAGTTAAATCTTGTGGATGCTAAATCTCCAAAACCCCAGGTCAGAATTTAATGATACTTGATAGAAGTGATAAGCACCATGCTTAGTTGTGCATGGTCCATGTTTTGGGTCACTAGATCAAAGGTCAGAGGGGCTTGAGAAAGTAAAATCTTGTGCACTTTTAATCTCCAAAACCGCTGGTCAGAATTTAATTACACTTCACAGAAGCCTTAAGTTGTGCAGGTCCAATAATCAAAGCATCAAATATTACATAAATTTTAAATACTTTGTCAGTGGGGTGTTCGAGGGGTAGTCATCACCTTCAGTGATAATTCTAGTTTATTTTGCTTATCAACAATAATTGAATTGAAACTTGTATAGTTTCCATTTGCAAGAACAGAACAACAATGCTGTTCATCTGAAAATGCTGATTTCGGAGATCATCCATCAGTTTTACCGATGCTCTTGTAAATTTTAATATCATTTAAATTTGCTCATAATTTATATACTATCGCCATATACATGTTGTATAGCATTTTAAACTTATACAAACATACACTTCTTGTACCAGTAATATGAATATAACAAATCTAAGCAGAAATTGTAAACAATATCTTGTTTCAGCTTCTCTTAGATATATACTGTATTTTGAAGATATTCAACAAAAAATATTTTTTTCTGCTGTGAACCTTTCATTGTGGTTGCAGCTTATTGCAGAATTGTTGATTGAATCAGGCACTTTAATTTTAAGGGCATTGAATTCAGTTTATTGCTGTCAGTTGCATACCAGGGTAATAGATCATAAGGTTAGTTGTCCAGCTGACCAGTCATTGACAATGGTAGGCTTCCATTATAATAAAGTGTTTTGTGCTTGTGAAATGTGTGCTCATGCAACATACTATGTACATGTATTATAATGAGAAAGAATTGTAGAAATTCCACATAATATAAAGGGTGTCTTTTAATTTTAATTTCATTGGGGCCACATTGATAATATCAGGGAAAAGTTTCAGTATTTTTCCTCAGAAGGTGAAAAGATGATACATAAATAGGATTAAGAATACTTTATCTGTATTAGATCTTTTCAAAACAAAATCATATATGTTTGAATTAAACACGAATTGTTTCTGTGTTTAGAATAACTTGTTGCGTTGGTTTCCCATTGCTACTTCTTTTCTCAAAGAGAACCTGTCTTTCTGATCACAAAAATAATCTGATCAGAAAATTGTACAGAAAAGCATTTTTCACAGGCATATATCTTAGAATAAAATTTATATAGAGAATTTTCAAATATTCTTTATCTGTTACTTAAAGTTTTAATAATCTTTTTAACAGTCATTTCATTTTTTACTTTCTAATGCATCTCCGAGAAACATCTGTAGTAGGTTTTAACCTTTATCCCGATAGGGATAGATGATCAGGCCTTTGTCACCAGTGCAGATCATGATCAGCCTGCACATCTGTGCACAAAATCTGTTTTTTATGAGTGGCTATCTATGACTTGTATTAACTGAATTGCTATTGCAGTTGGATTTTACACATTTTGTTTTGATTGTTTCCATAAATTATGGCTGTATTTTTTACATTGAGGGAGAATTTAAGGCTATTAAAAGACATCTTTAGTCTCTAAACTACTAAAGAAGATTTCATATCATTTTATGCTTTTTCTACATTACTTAAGTATTTATCAGCCTTGTATCAAACATTTTAATAATGTATGTATGTTTTATCCTTTCTGAAACGTTTACTCATGTTCCATAAAACCATACTATTTTATGTAATATTTTATTGATTTGTTGTGACATTATTTATCAGGTGTGCAATTTTGACTTATACCAAGCAGATGTTTTGGTATTTAACCACATTTTATCCACAGAAGTATGAGTGGTTGTTAACAATATTGAGGATAAGGTTGTCTTTCAGAGTGTGGTTTTCTGTTAACCGAAAACCTGATTTATTTCTATTGCAATTTCAGAAATAAAGCCATTTGTTATATCTTGATACTTAAGTGCTACTGATAACTTTTATTTAAACAATATTTTACATATTTTACAAGTGATAATTTCATTTCTTTGCCCCATATTTTACATGATTTCTTATAAATTTCTCTTTGCAAACAAATGTAAGATTAGGTCTGGTTTAGTTGTATGCCCACTTGATTAAGTTAGTAAGACTGCAGGTACTTCAAACCCAAGGCACATACGTTTAAATTTGATATTATAAGTATCATCCATGTATTTATGTTGATAAGTTTTATATTACCACTAAGTTGTATATGATATGACATGCACAAGTGGTCAAAACAGCAAGTCCCTGTGGCAAATTTGAATTGGACTCTGAGAGGTGCCATACATTGTGTCTTTCAGTGTCTTGGGTTTTGAAATGGATATGCAGTGCATACTTTTTTTAGATATACGAGTGCCTGCTCTAAGATATGCTCTCAAGATCTTGTAAAATTATGATACAAAAACTATCTGTTGTGTGTAAATTGTCAACAATCTGATGACCATTACCAGAGAAAGGAAAGTGCTGTAAATGCTGAATATCTCCAACAACAGCTTGGATTGGTCACTAACATGTTGAATTTTACTGGTTCTTCACCTTATGCTAGGTTTTGAAATGAGATATGGATCTGTTTCTGTTAAGATAAACTACTAGACAAAATGCATTAACAGAGCCTTAGTTATAATCCCAAAAACTTCAGTATATTGCCAAATGTGTTATTTTGATTGTGAAATTTAAAAACCATTATATTTGACTTTGAATACATTGAAGTTCTTTTAGCTGATCTGTAAATACAATGCAAAGAACTTATGATATATATATTGCTCTTTCTGAGATGTAACTATCTCTCAGCTCAGTTAGCACTTCAGTTTTACATATTTTGGAAAAACAATTTAATATACATGTGTTATTTAGATTGTGATTTGTTCCATTTCTTCATATTGTTATGGATGATCTGTGAAGAGAAGCTATGAATGTATACTCATCATTGATAACTGTAACAGTTTGGTTGTAGTGACTGTATTGTTGCTAGTTCTTTATTTATTCCTGTGTGAGGAAAAAGTTACAGAGTTTTACATTTTTTTGATGGTGTGTAATTGATTAAGACTGTTTTGATCAACAACAAACGACTTGTAGCACAGTTGAATATATCTAACATGCTAAAACATTCTAAACAGTGCTTTAATATATGAATCAGTATTGAGACTTAATATGCAGTTTTATGCTCAAATCTAGATATGCTTGCTAACCAGTGTTGTGCTTACTACACATGTATTGATGTCTCCCCATCTGAGAGAAGAAGTCTTGGTTTTGTCTAACCCACCTATCTGGCCATTTCCTCCCAGTGACACAAGTGCCTTAAAACTTAAAATGATTGAACTTAATTGGTATATGAATGGGATTGGTTTGAGTTAGTGAAAGGTGAAGGTCACATGGCCTCTGTCTCAAGTACACTGTGATTATGAATGGGTTGACAGTAAATGTACTTTTGATTGTGGGGTCATGCAAACATCAAAAGGGTGTCATCCTGCTTAGTGCAGTTGTATATAAGGACTGTGTTTGGGAGTATCGTCTTCAGAATACTCCAGTAGGTTTTGGTCAATGCTACTAGGGTCAGTAAATCCAAAATTGAAATCTCCAGGTATCTGGCACTTTATAATACCTTCACTATAGATGTGGAAACTTTAATGCATAGTCCTTGAGTTGCATGGGTTAGATTAGTTTTAACTCCATAGGTTGAATATTGAATTCAGTTTTTAAGATTGTATTTAAAAGTGTTGATTGCACTGTGGATTCTCTATTTTGAAGATGGATATTCCTGGCTGGGGAGACAGTTGTCATAGGAAATTACTATTTAGATAATCTTTCATCTGCTGTAGCTAGAATTTCATACCATATTTGTACCAGTTAGTAACTTACACCAATCATGTATGAAAGAGGTAATGATCTGTACATGTGTTGGGAACTTGGAACAAATATGGAAACTGTACAGTGGTTTCTCATTACTCACTCATACCACCAGTAGTTGTAGTTTTTGCTGTCATTGTGTGGTACCCTTACTGATCATACTGTACATTTTAAAAATATTTCTGAGACAAAACTGGCCATGACTTAAGTTAGTCATGTTAATATCTTAGATTATCCAAACATTTTCACTGGGACTTCTTATATTTTAGGAACTTAATTTTCACAAGTCTAGCTTGTTTTTACCACAGAACTGTGATTCAGGTATACATCATATTACTTTTAGAATCCTTGTACATGTTTTTATTTCCAGCAAATATAAAAGTCAATTGAGAGAAGAAATTTTATTTTTTTTAAATTTCAGAACTGTATTGTAGGTCATAATAGTAATGAAAATGGGCAGCGATGTTAAAAACCTAGTCCTTGTTCAAACACTTTCATTTTGTATCAACTTTGTTTCTCACTTATTTGACTCTGGTTGTGTAAAGTTAAACTTTGTAACACTATCGTAAGGTCTTTGAAGATTCACTTGTAGTTTGCTTGAATAACAATCAAAATATAATGCACCACAAGTGTATGTAATACTTGAGTGTGTGCTATAAATTGACTACATGCACTTTTAAATACCGGGCAGCGGTAATCAGAAAAAACATGCTGTGGTATATACACTATACATGAAATTTGGTTTAGAAACTCTTTACAGAATAATATTTGTGTTTTGCAGTAGATTTTGTCTCAAAAATAAACCCCACCGGAATGTACTGATATTTCATGTTTGTTATTTAATGTTTTCATTAAATGTGCTTCAAACAGTCTTCACTGTTACTTACTTATTTCCCTTGTTTACAAGCAATTCAACTATGACCAGGTTTTGGTCTTGGGCGGGCGGGCGCCATTAAACAGGGGGTTTGCAATCAATAACTTAAGTTAGTAATGAAGTAATGCCACGAAACTAGGTAGCTAATAGGGAGATCTTGGGTCAAGGTAGCTTTTGCTGTTACTAAAAATATAAAAACAGTTTCTGGCCAATAACTCGTGTTTAGAATGAGGTATTGTCACAAAGCATTAATATGGAGGTGTAGCTTGGGATTGCTTTTGGGGTCAAGGTCAAAGTCACTGTTAGTAAAAATTAGATTAATGGTTTCCAGCCAATAGTTCATGTTGGGAATGAGGTATTGCCATGAAATGTGGTATGCGAGTACCTTATATCGAGGTGTAGTTTGGCATTTCATTTGAGGTCATTAGGGTCAAGGTTGTTGTTACTAAAATAGGCCATTTATTTGTGTTGGGCATAAGGTATTGCTATGAAAATTTGTATGTAGGTAGCTTATTATAGAGCTATTGATTTTGATATCATTTGGGGTCCTTTGGGTCAAGATCACAGTTGCTAAAAATATAAAAATGCTTTCCAGCCAATAACTCTAGATGGAACTGAGATATTGCCATGAAACTTTGTGTATAAGTAGCTTATATTGAGATGCTTTTGTTTCCTTTAGGTCCAGGTTGCTGTAACTAAAAGTAGAAACACTTTTCCATCTGTAAATAGGTGTTGTATCTATATAGTTTATTTAACTAAAGACCTGTTTAAAGACACTTGCAGTGATCTAAGCTCTACTGGACGAAGTCTATTTATTATTTATGCCATGCTGGTTTGTCCAAATTCTGCTCATTATCTTGAGACGTGCATCAACCACAGTCTTCAAACTTCATAGGATGATTGGTCTTACTGAGTAGTTGATCCCTACTGTTTCTTTTAACATTCAACCCAATTTTCGTTTGACTTTCATGAAATTTGGTCAAAATGTTGCTTGCAAAGTGGATGATCCTATCGTTTTTGGGTCAGTAGGTCAAAGGTCAAGGTCACAGTTACCCGAACTTGGGAAATTTTCTCTTCAGTATTTTGAGATCTAATTATGAGCACAGTCTTCAAACTTCATACTTGAATAGATGATCCCTATTGATCTTGAGGTCAGTGGGTCAAGGTCACAGTGACCTCCGTTAGATTTTCTTTGATAACATTCAAAAAGGTTTTGTTCAAAATTTTATGAGCAAAGTAAGACGATGTTCCTATTTCCCTCTTAAATCCCAATACATTTTCAAATGTAAACAGTTTACATTTTCTTTCTACGTCTGGACATTCACAATGACTGTATAGTCACACAATGAGCATCTTCAAGACAAAACCCATGACACACAAAAGCATTAGCTTTTTTATCTTCTGCTCTGTAAAAACCTTTTTCCATACCAGTGACCTGGGTGTTTTTTTAATTGAAGTTCTTCTTTGACTTTGCCTACAAAGAAGATGTTTTTCCAACACTTTCTTCGTTTGCAGTTACGTCCGATCTAGAATAATACATTATTGTCATTTCAGTATCGGCAGGGCCAAAAAGATAACAGGTTTTGTAGATATAGGTTTTGTTTGATATTATTTTTTTTTTTTTGTAGAAGTAACTCCAGCTTACACAAGCTTGCCTATATGATCGCCATGCATTGGCTATGCTGCAAACAGTAATCAATACAAAAATATACACTCTTTGTATGATAATACTTCCATGTCATATATTAAGGATTGTATAGTCTTGTCTTCTCTAGAACCATTCCAGGAGACAGCTCTTCACAGGACTGTAATTCTCATTTCTCCATCAGGTATTTGCAGTAATCATTTTTGAAGACTTTAATATTTTAGAAGATGGCACTTAGGTTGACACGCAATTTTGATTGATCCTGTAATCTTCAGTAAATAAGTTTTCAATCGATCATCATTTATGCTCAGTGGGAACGGGACTACTTTTTACCTGTGCCGAATGGGTGTCAAAAAGGCCCACTTCCAGAAAGGACCAGTACCGAAAAGGCCCAAATCCAGAAAGGCCCATACCAGAAAGGACCAGTTTTATTTTATATGTTAGATACTAATTTGGGGAAATAAAAGATTAAATAAGCATATGTACATAGAGAATTTATTATATACAACCAAAATGTAAAGGAAAAAAACAACAAACAGTGCAAAGTGCATAGCAAACAACGAGGTGCATAAGAAGAACAAAAGTGGTGAAATTAATGATTTTTTTTCATATTTACATTTATGAAAATAACACAATATACAAGCAACAACATAATTAAAAATAGACATAAATAAAAATAACAATTTACATTATTTATGAAATAACCAACATTCTTAACAAATATAGAACTAACAACAAAGTTTAGAAATATACAGTAACAAAAAGAACAATTTATGAATTAACAGATCTATCAACGCCATGCACTCAATCCGACACAGTTACTTTGACGCAGTCCCATTTATTCACTAAAAATAATCAGCATTAATACAAAAATTTAAAAAAACATGATTAAAACACATTTAATTCACTAAATAATAATCAACATCTAAACAAAAGTTTCAAACTTAAAAAAAACACACACAATTAAAACAAATTTATTCACTAAATATTTATCAGCATTAAAACAAAAGATTCAAACTTAAAGAAAACATATGATTAAAACACATTATATAGTATCCAAAAAATGGGCCTTTCTGGTACCATTTCAGTGGGCCTTTCCGGTACCGTTGAAAAATGTGCGTTTTAGGACTAGGCCTTTTAGGACTGGTCCTTTCTGGAAGTGGGCCTTTCTGGATCCCTACCCTGCTGTCCAGGTCATCGCATCACCATTAGCAGGTGGTTTAATTTTCTATGAAACATAATTTATTTTCTTATGTTGCTGTAATATGTTCTGTTCTGTTCAATAGCAATAAATGACGCAAATATTGTGTAGTAAAGAAACGCAATCACGTACGTATTGATATAGTTGTTTAATGAATCTAAGAAAGCTTCAGATATATAAGAAATGAAAGTTAAACTACCTTTTGAAAGATTCAGAATACACCTACAACTAAACAAACAATAAATATATGAAATACGTTTGATGAAACGGTGAACCATATCCAAGCACCTTGCTGGAACAACAGGAAAACAGAACATGTAAGCTTTCAGCTTCAATGTTAATGAAATTGTACGTGTATGTAAAGGTTATGTATTGTTGATAAACCCAGAACTAAAAGGAAGTCGTAGACTTCCAAAACGGCACTGTTAGTATTGTCCCTATTAGACATTTCCCTTTGAGCACCGCCTTTACTCTCATCTTCATCGGTGATGAAAAAGTCATTCGAGGAATCAAGGATTGTTGCATCCCAATCCCCACTTCCCGAATCCCCACTTCCCGAATCCCAACTTCCATCATACCCACTTGTGTGATCGTTTCTATGGTAGTCGTCGCTCTCCACGTTCTCAGATACGGGAATTCTGTTCATAGATTCGTATGTGTTGCCATTATCGTTGGCGTTTTTTTCGGCACACGAGCAAACATGCATATGTACAAGTAGTACTATAACGGCTGCCGAATATAAGTATGTGTTTATACTGTTTGAAACGACCAGTGTCTTTCGTTATATTCAACAGTTTCTTTATAATTACAAAATGTAACTCATAAATATTTGGTGGTATGATTTATAGAAGAAATTTCAAATATTTTGCAATCACGTGTGTTTGTGTTCTTCTGAATTTCCCTTTTTGTTGAGTTGTATCGTTATCACGAATTCTACAACCTGAAAGTATAAAAATCGCCTTTACATGTAAACTTTAGCAAAGTTCTATGACTGTTTATAAAGTTATTGTGGGTAAATGAAAATATAGATAGATCCTTAAAAGACAATCGTGATTTATGTCAATAATAAAATCTTGAAACGGAATTTATTATACTCCCCGAACACAAAGTGTAAGTGGGTATACTGGATTCAACTTGTCCGTCCGTCCGTAGACAAAATCTTGTGGACACTAAATATCCAATACCCCTGGTCAGAATTTAATGATACTTCACAGAAGTGATAAGTGCAATGCCTAGTTGTGCATGGTCCATGGTTTGGGTCACCAGGTTTAAGGTCAAGGTCGCAGGGGCTGGAGATAGTAAAATCTTGTGGACGCTAAATCTCCAAACCCCTGGTCAAAAAATAATGATACAATGTACTTCACAAAAGTGATAAACACCATGCTTAGTTGTGCATGGTCGATGTTTCGGGTCACTAGGTCAAGGGTCACAGGAGCTTAAGATAGTAAAATATTGTGTTTTTTAAACCCCAAAACCCCCCGGGAGAAATTAATTATACCCCAGAAAACCCCACAGGTGGAAACAAAAAAAAAAAAAAAAAAAAAAAAATAAAAATTTTTTTTTTTTGGGGGGGGGGGGGGGGGGCGGGGGGGCGGAGTATTCATCACCTTCAGTGATAATTCTAGTAGTTACATGTACATTTACTTAAAACGGAAATTTATTAATTGAAACGGGAAGAAGAACATAATGCCTCCTACGCAGATCAATTAAAATGTATCCGATATAAACGTCCTGTAGAAACTTGAAACAAACAGATAAACTATTCAACTTTGTACGCAGACATTGTCATTTCCGGAAATTTAGAAAAAGATTTAACAAACACAATACTCCCAAGTATAATCAGCTTAAGTATAAAGCACGGACCATTGACCCACGTTTTTGCCATTTGCGAAGTGACAAACAAAACTTTTATGAATTAAGGTTAAGTTTCCGCGAAAAATGTCCTTGTTTCCGATCGAAGTTACTTTAATAACAATAATTTTCTCACCGCTTTTTTCACCAATTTTTCTATTTGATTCTTGTTTGAAGAAATGTAACTATCAAATTACGCATTTTTTAAAACTCAACTCAAAAGAAACAGTTTATATTAAAGGAAAAAATAAAAATTGAAAAAACCCATGCAATTCGCCCACTAAAGACAATAGTGCTCTTCCTTAAACTGTAACTCAAGCACACTAATACAGGTTCTAAAAGCTTATATAACAGTAATTTGATTGTGTATTATGTCAAAAGACCACCAGACTACATTTTAGTAATAGCATCATTTATTCACTGGTGTCCATTTTGTTTGGGACAAGTTACCTTAACGTCCAGGTGTAACAGAAAATATTGATAATGGGAGATAACAGAGTCCACATTTGTCGTCGAGTCTATGGAGAGTTATTGTCGTGATTTTGACTGATGATGTTTCTCATTCTTCGTACTTTGCACTTGTCGACTATGAATGGGATGTTGCAATTTAATGTTGAATAAACTTTTTGTACATATTATGTTATGCTTAACTATTTCATTCAATTTTGGTGATGATAACATAAAATGAACGTTACTACTTTGCCAATTTCTGCATACAGTTTTCGTGAAAAGTAAAAATCTTTCGTGAAAACGAAAAAAGATATCAGGAAAAATAAAAATATTTTGTGGAAAGTTAAAAAGTTTTTCGCGACCTCTGTTTGATGTTGCATATAAATAAACATTTTCACAACGTTTCGTGAAAACCCTTACCTTTCGTCAAAATGAAAGAATAAATTTCTATTCAATTCTGATTTTAATGTTCTATCTATCTGAAACGTAATTATTTTCATTAAAATAGTACTTTTAACGAAAACATGTAGTGTTTTGCGAAACATATCTCAGTTGTTTATTTATTATTCTGACATGACTCACGATTTTGTCTCTACATAAAAAGAGTAGAGAAATGAATATATAATGCCATTCTCAAACAACGCGGGCACCGATATGCCGTCAAAATGACTTCATATTGTGCCGCATGACGATAAATACATATCCACGTAGAAAATGACGCATTTCATTTATTCACCTTTTGGTCTTGTAAACGTAATAACATACCTTTCAGCATTGTTATCGTCTTGTAAACACTTGTTTGTCGTTTTGATGCGCAGTAATAAACCACACAGGCCTACGGCCTTCGTAGTTAATTACTGCGCATCTTAACACCAATTCAATGTTTATTAGATGATGAACACCGCTGGAACGGATAGTATGTGAGATTTATTTCATAAATCGTATGCAGTAGTCGGCACTATCATGATATTTATATAAAATGAAATTATATAGCAGATTTTTTTTAAGTTTTCTATATTATTGTTTATGATAAGTTCTCATCTTTGTAATATAATTTTGGAATCAATCATATTGCAGAAATATCCCACCGTTGTTATTACCATCTAATGATTATGAAAGGAAAGAATACCGAAAACGGCCGTTTCCGCTTAGAACATATTAACATTTTTTATCTATTATTTCGAACCTGACAGTCAATTCCTGGTCTAAAACTATCTGGTATAGCAGTTAAAGTTGTTCCTTCAACATTTTAAAGGTATTTAAGTGTCAACTATTTTTCCAGTGAAGTATAACCTATCTGAAAAAGCATCAAAAAATCACTACCCCAAAAAAACAAAAACCCCAACAAGAAAAAAGCCCCCAAAAAAAAAAAAAACAGGGGAAAAAAAAAGAAGGAAAAAAAAAAAAAAAAAAAAAAAAAAAAAAAAAAAAAAAAAAAAAAAAAAAAAAAAAAAAAAAAAAAAAAAAAAAAAAAAAAAAAAAAAAAAAAAAAAAAAAACCCCCCCCCCCCCCCAAAAAAAAAAAAAAAAAAAAAAAAAAAAAAAAAACCCCCCCCCCCCCCAAAAAAAAAAAAAAAAAAAAAAAAAAAAAAAAAAAAACCCAACCCAAAAAAAAAAAAAGGCGGGGACCAGAAAAGAGAGAAAAAAAAAAAAAAAAAAAAAAAAAAAAAAAAAAAAAAAAAAAAAAAAAAAAAAAAAAAAAAAAAAAAGGAAAGAACCCCCCCCCCCCCCCCCCAAAAAAAAAAAAAAAAAAAAAAAAAAAAAAAAAAAAAAAAAACCCCCCGCCCAACCCACCAAAAGAAAAAAGAGAGGACGAACCGGGGAGGGCAAGGCGCGCGGGCGAAAAAGGGGCCAAAAAAAAAACAAAAAAAAAAAAAAAAAAAAAAAAAAAAAAAAAAAAAAAAAAAAAAAAAAAAAAAAAAAAAAAAAAAAAAAAAAAAAAAAAAAAAAAAAAAAAAAAAAAAAAAAAAAAAAAAACAAACAAAACAAAAAAAAAAAAAAAAAAAAAAAAAAAAAAAAAAAAAAAAAAAAAAAAAAAAAAAAAAAAAAAAAAAAAAAAAAAAAAAAAAAAAAAAAGAAAAAAAAAAAAAAAAAAAAGAAAAAAAAAGGAAAAAAAAAAAAAAAAAAAAAAAAAAAAAAAAAAAAAAAAAAAAAAAAAAAAAAAAAAAAAAAAAAAAAAAAAAAAAAAAAAAAAAAAAAAAAAAAAAAAAAAAAAAAAAAAAAAAAAAAAAAAAAAAAAAAAAAAACAAAAAAAAAAAAAAAAAAAAAAAAAAAAAAAAAAAAAAAAAAAAAAAAAAAAAAAAAACCCCCCCCCCCCCCCCCCCCCCCCCCCCCCCCCCCCCCCCCCCCCCCAACCCAAAAACACAAAACCACAAAAAAAAAAAAAAAAAAAAAGAAAAAAAAAAAAAAAAAAAAAAAAAAAAAAAAAAAAAAAAAACCCCCCCCCCCCAACAACCCAAGGGAAAAAAAAAAAAAAAAAAAACACCTTGTTTGCTGCAGATCTGTGCATGTGCAGCCGTTCTCCGGTTTACACTACGTGATATATGAATAACACTTACTCTCAAACAAGGAAAAGAAATTACCTTTATTTCAAAGTAAAATGAAAATGAAATAACCAGAACGCTTTTATCAGAGAGCGAACGTTCCTATGCGCATGCGCGCGAAATTAAAAAAAAATACACATAGAAATGTTGAGGTTATCGTTGGCAACAACAACAACAATCAATCAACTTTATTTGTGCCAGGATACATTATGTTACAACATGGTTTAATTCAATGTCTAAACTATGTTATGAAGGTTGTTTTTCAATTCAATGGTTTTATATTAAAGACGCAGTTTATGGCTATAATGCACGAACTCCCAAGTACTTGAATATACCCAGTTGCACATTTTTGTGTTGCCTCTCGGAGAAAAGGCGATACGAAAGGATCGCTTTGTCCGTCGGTCCGTCCGTCACAAAAACTAGCGTTGGCTTTGACTTTGACATTTCTTAAGATTTCTTTATCAAACTTCCAATTTGTATTGCTTATGACATCGTGATGCCGCCATATTTTGTAGGCCAAGGTCATATGTCACGGTTACGGACTTAATCATGAAAAAGGGGAGAAAATGTGTAGGCGGCCTGCTCAGTCGGTATAGCATTCGCCCTGTAAGCGAAGGGTCACAAAGTTGACCGCACATTTTTCTCACTCTGTGATACATATTTCACAAAGTTATCCGCCTTTTTGTACTTAGATTTTGGCTATAATTTTACAAGATTTCTTCATCAAACATTCAAATTGTATTGCTCATGACAAAAGGGTCATGATGCCGCCGAATTTTGTATGTCAAGGTCATATTTGATAGAGCTTTGCCCCTTTTTGTGCTTAGATTTTGTCACTAAATCATTGCTTATTCTAACAAATGGTAAGAGGGCCACACTGACTGTTCTTCTGAATTCAACAGCAACAGTAAGTATTTTCAACTTCACATGGTATTGTGTATGATAGTCTGAGAGATGAATAAAACAATACACAGCTGTATACTTTGGGGAACAGTGATTTTAACTGCTAAATTGGTGAAATTTTTACATGGTCATAACGTTGGGTGGGAAAAAAAGTGTTAAGAGTACAAAATTTTCACGGAATTTCTTGCTCATAGATGCAGATATTTTCAAAAATAGATCGCTTCACGTCATGCACAAAAGAAGAACCAATATTTAAAGTGGGACACATCAAAGATATTAACAGTGTTTAAGAATTGTAGTCTAGAACGTTTATAAGTTGGCGACAATCTCGAGTTTCAGTAACCAACCCAAAGCTAAAATGTCTTTATTTTTTTTATTTTTGGGGCCAAAATTCCGTTTTTCCAAATATCATGAAATATTCTGACACCAAAAAGAAACTGTGCACTTTTATATTGAGCGTAACTTTTTCGTTACTAAGTTTAAAAAGATAGATTTTACTATCATGAGTAACCAAATTATCTTCCATACATTGCACTAATTTACCCAATATTTAAGCACGTGGATGTCCTTCAAACTGACTGAAGGCTATTATGCAACTTTTTGCACGTGCTACCCGTGCAACATGTTTACAAGTACAGATTGACACCGACCGATATCTTTACTGGCTATTAAATCACAGTACATTTGAATTTTACTCATTAACAAGATGCCACGGCTTCAAGAAAATGAACGAATTCATGCACTTCTGCAACTTGAATCCGGCGTCAGCGTCTCTGACGTCGCTTGGCAGTTCAACTGCCACAGAAATACTATCATGAACCTTTGGCAACGTTACCATCAAAATGGAAGCGTTAGAGATCTTTCACGATTCGGCAGGCCGAAGGTACAACGGCACATCAGGATAGATACATGACGTTGACGTACTTACGTCACAGGTTCAAAACTGCAACAAGCACTGCAGTAGAGCAGGGAATAAGTAGGCAAACGGTTCTAAACCGGCTGCGGGCCAATGCAAATCCGTTACGGGGTAGGAGACTTTATGTTGGTCAGATTTGCAACTTTTACTTTTAACCCCTACTTCATTCAAGCGTAAAACAATGCACTAATAATTACCTGAAGTTGAGTCCAAAATAAGGCATCGTGTAAAGAAAAGATTTTCAAACATTTTGATTCCAAATTTGCCAATATTTCTTTCACAAAGGATAGAACTTTTATTTCTTAAAGAAGTGCACAATTTCTTTTTGGTGTCAGTATATATTTGAGACGCAAGCACCTCGAAAGTTCGCACCCCACAATTTCCTGTCATCGCATTTTGTGCTGGTGGTGGGGAGAGTTAAATATCGGTAATTAAGGTCAAGATCAGGTTATTAGTAATTTGTCCGGACAATACTGGTTTTGAAATTGCGTTTAGTTACGAAATATAAATCGTGTTGCTCTTTTTGTTTTTAATTGGAATTACGGAACAATTCTCAAACAAACTATTACTCTTATACTATCTTAATTGTTCTATCGTCGGAGGTAGGTGGTGGTCTGGGGAAGAAGGAGTATTTATAATTTTATAATAGTCTGTAGTTGCTGTGACTAACTTATAACTTGAGGAATGAAAGTGGTGTGTGCAGCGGGATAAGGGAACTTGGTAGCTTTCAACTGGGATAACAACCAGTTCATTATGGATTTTATACATACGAGATAATCTGTTGTCAATACGCCTAAGACCTAGTCTGTGTAGGTTAAGGGAGTGGAGTATGTTGGGACACTGGATGTTTAGCCAAAATCGGACTTTATCAATCGAGCTGCTCTTCTCTGGACACCCTCAATCTAGAGTATGGGGTGACCATATCTCGGAGCCATTTTCTAGCTAGCGTCTCACTAGGGTCTGGTAACAATGAACTTAAAGGGTTCGGAATTGACCTTGATGTTTCTGTGTAGAAACCCCAATGTTTGGTAAGCTTTCTTTGTTGACCTGATTATGTGGTCGTCCCACGGCAGATTATTTGAGATATCCACGCCAATGTATTTAGCAAAGGTAACAGACTCAATTAGGTAGGACTCCATGACGATGATACTGGGTGGAAAAAAGATGTTTCCTTCTAGTGGCGTAGATTATTTGACATTTATAGGGGTTGAATTCCATGTCCAACTAAAACTCTTTTAACCTTTTTAGGTCATTTAGGAGGGTGACCGATTGGTTGCGGATGACAAGGCTAGATAGGCTGCAGTATCATCAGTAAAAAGGCGAACTTTGGAATTGATATTATATGGGCGGTCATTTATGTATGCTAAGAAGAGCAGAGTCCAAGTAAAGACCCCTGTGGAACATGTGAGGAGACAGGGAAGGCATCTGAAATGGTGGCATTTAGGACAACTGATTAGAGTCTGATATCTAGAACTCTTAATCCACTTAAGTGATTGACCTCTGACTCCATAATTGTGTATTTTCAGTAGTACTTTCTCATGACCAACTTTATCGGTAGCCTTGCTGAAATCCAAGAGTATATTAAGATCTACTTGCTGTTTATTATATACTGACGTGACCAAGTCATTTATTAATATTACAAGTTGGGTCACACAGGATCTCTTTTCACGAAACCCATGCTGCAGGAGGTAGTAGATGCTATGGTTTGTGAAGTGTTTCACTATAGAGGAGGACAATATGTGTTCTAATACCTAACCTATGTTATTGAGATTGGCCCATAGTTGGCGGGGATTGACTGATCTGTCGCCTTTCTTTTGTATTATGGGAGCAAATTTGCTGGCTTCCACTGGGATGGCAGTGATCCTTCATCAATGGATTTCTGAAATAAAACCTTGAGGATTGGGGAGAGTTTTTTGGAGATTGTTTTAGGAATGATGATCTTGATTTTATCAGGACCACTAGCCTTATGGGGATTTAGATTAGTGAGAGGTTTCTCTGTCCCATTAGAACTTACTGTAATATCTGCCATTTTAGGACAGTTGCTAGGCGTGTCATGCAGCTTCATTTTACTGAGGGAAGCAAGTCTTAAGGGAGTTTAGGGCTGAAAACCGACTGAAACTGTTTGTTATTAGACAATGCAACAAATAATTACTAGGAAATAAATACAGTTATTGTTTTATTAAACTGATAAATGTAATGACTCAGTAGAAAACAACCAATGCTGCAAATTATCGTAAATAATGAGGTCATTAGTACTTTCATGTCCAAGTTCAAACAATATATTACATTTCCCTGAAATCCATTGTTTATGTCAAAGGCCATATATTCCAGCTATCATCACATGTCTATTATATGTAACATCAAATTTCTCACAGCGCTTTGATTGTTTGAGTTCCGTCGCGTGAAGCTTGGTGAAACATGCGCAACAAATTGGTTAAACATAAATTCGCACAAACAACTGACTCATGATCAAAAGCGTCTTTTCAAGTGCATCACACTGATTTCACTGATATAGAAAAATAATTATACTGATAGGATATTGATAGAACCATGTTCTATTCACACTAAAACCGTTCTAACACATTTCTTTCTTTGGTATTAAAGTCATTTCTTCATGATATTTAGAGTTGCCAGAAAGCTTTTCTTATTTTTTGCAATATCGTTGAACAAATGACTGCACTACATGTACATGTATATATTTACCAAACATACCGATTTAAAAAGGAAAGTTAGGAATGTGCCTGGTACAAATATAGGTCATTTCCGCTGGTAAGACATCTTTCTAGGTAAAATAAGAGCTACTTGTAATTGTGATCCCGGGAATTTAACGTGATGCTAATTTAAGTTGTTATTAGTATATACATGTATATTGACAAAAACACATTGTTATAAAAGTTCTCTGGTATTTTATGCTTACTCACCGAGGGACATAACTTCCGTGCGATACTGAACAGTTTATGACAAGCCTCCTTTTTGAATTTTGTATATGTCACCCCCACACCTCACGTGACATTACTGTTTTCATTAGACGTCCTAATCATATAAGTGTTCAGAGGACCAACTTCCGGAACATTCCCTTGAACAATTCATAATTGTACAAATTATAAATTATACTGTAATATTTTAAATGATAGACTGAGTTCTTGAGTTGAAGCCAATGATATATTGTCTGATGAACAAAATGATTTTAGGAAGAAGAGGAGTACTACCGATCATATTTCATCTCTTGTAAGTTTGATTGAAACTAGGAAGAAATTGAAACAAAGAACTTTGACTGCTTTTACAACGCGTTGCAGTTGGGTTTGCCCTTACGCTGTTTTAGCAATCAATAGAGTTACAATCTTACGTCACACAAAGGCGAATCTGAAACTATTAATAGAGCATGTATATATCGGTTAACTCCTCCCCTCCGTACTTTCATGACAAGGCCAAATAGGGGCGCATGCGATCAGTCTTTATTTGATTCTGACGTCACGTTCTGCCTAAACCGCATTCATGCACTCATTTGATCCGAAAAACGTGGAAAGAAAATATTAAAGTCATGACAGAATCAATATCGGATATTGTAGATATGAATGTGCACTTTAATTACAATGGAGTAGCTAGATGGAACTTTCTCCAAACATACGAAATGGACTATGAAAGTTTTATTGCGTACCTCCACGAGTAGCCCAACTAATTGTGCGCAAGAGCTTTTTGCTATATACGATGGCCGCCCTTAGCAAAGACAGACTAGATGTAACGTCAGTTGTAAAATGGGTCTGTCTTGCAGTCGAAATATTGAGGCTAATCCACGAGGGAATACATGTACATACAAAAAACAGAAAAACACAACCAGCGCGCTCTCAAAATTAAAAGGTTTTCCCAATAGAATCTAGTGCAAATATATCTAGAGGGTCTCGGCGTAAACATGACTTTCGTACATTATTTATTCGTTTCTCATTTTCCCCTCAAAGCGGACAACCGGGACAGAAAAATCCGCCTGTCCGACGGCAGAAAATCCCGTGTCACACAAGTCGGACATAGGAATTCCACACCCCTGCTGTACTATCGGTTGGACATATACAGCAGCACTCCACCAACATGATCGTCACATATAACTTGTTTTTGTTTATTTTAAGTAAAAGTAATATGCACAAGTTCTCGTATACGTACACTTTACTATATGCATTACTATGCATTGCTACATGTGTACATTAAATGTCTTTCCGAAAACTTCTTGTGAGTTCACCGTCTCGCGTGCATGCGTGAGTTAATCATATGTCCTAGAACTTTACTAATGATTATCATAATTATGGATATGTGGATAGCCATTGACACTGGAAATAAATTAGTGTGCATAAGTATATCAAGGATTTATTAGTCTAAGATTAGTGTGTATATTTTACTTCAGTGACACTGACGACACAGCGGTCAGTGCAAAACAAAATGTTTGACTCCCGCAGATTCTTTAAATGTTTTCTTTATCATTGGTCGAATGTTTCTGCACCAAAAAGTGAACAATAGCCGAAAAAATTGTAGTTAGTCTAAGAGTTAAACAATGTTTTGAGTAATCGTGTAACTCTGAAGTCATGTGTCCAACATTTCGCTCATGCGTGACACCTGATTGTAAATTGCATTGGTCAGAGTGCAGTATCCTACACTCATCTTGCGAACTGTAACAGTTTACTGTTAGACATCCAACATACACTTTATGGGTTGGCATATAAAAGAATGGAAATACATGTAAATGTATGAGATAAAGTACAATCAATTAGATAATCGTCAATAAACTACCGGTCCGACTGTCATGCCTGCCATTTCATTTTTATGTCCGAAGTAACTACGTCTCTGTTCATTGCTTTGGAATTTTTTCTCAGACTCAACAACCCGACCCCACTCCGAAGATTGAAGGAAGAGAGAAACCATTGACTTTGAAAATAAAAACACAGTTCATAAGCGAAAATATCTGTGTTCACTGTCTGCAGTATAGAAAGGAAACTTGGTTGTGATAACACAACAGAAAATGACCGTAAATTCACTTGTATACAAGTTAAGATTTTGGCAGGCAAGCATTTTCAGATGCATGTGATATGTCAGTAGAATACGACACTAGATACTAGTATGTTGGTAGAATACGGCACTAGATACAAGTATGTCAGTAGAATACGACACTTCTACTCTTGTCCATGACCTTGCTTTTGTGGTGACGCTTTGCGAAATAAAGGTTCAGAGTTCCAGTACTGCCGGAGACAAACCTATTTTTCACGTTTACAGATAGGTGCTGCTATATCAATTATCGGTGTACTCAAATATTGATAATTTCGTAAATTTAGTTGGTTTCGTTGACATTTTGTATGAGAAACAGACTGAAAACGCATTTTATGAAAAAAAGCATTACAATATATTTTTGTTCACCAGACGTCATTATGAATTATGTAAAGTTCCGCAAACATAATTTACCTGTATTATAATTCATAAACTTACGACGGACCTGTACTAACGACGGGTACACCCCTATTTCGGTGTCTTCCTTTGTAGTACACTTAAATTAAATGCAATGAATGATACCGTAGCTCAATCGCTGTGATTAAAAGAGATCTCGTTTAAAGGAGTATTAATCAACATTTTAAATAAAATAGTCTAGATCTATATAATTTCTCTCAAAGTCACTCCAAAATACGCAAAGAACCCTATATTCAACCTTACTAAATACTGATTGCCACTTGCATTAAAATACTTAAGTGAAGATCGTTCAGTAGCTTACCGTGCAAGTTTTTGGGCGGAGCAAATTGACGACGTGAACGCTCGTACCTAAATGTCCTTGAATGGGGAGGAGTTAACCTATAAACTAGCTCTAATAATAGTTTCAAATTCGCGCTATGAGTGACGTAAGATTATAACTGTAATGATTGCCAAGATAGCGTGCGGGCAAACCCAACTGCAACGCGTTGTATTGATTTTCGAAAGGCATATGATTTGATTAATAGATCGAAATTGTGGAAAAATTACAAGATACAGGGGTTTGTGGTAAAATGTTAAATGCTGTGAAATCTGTATACTCAGCTGAAGTCTTATGTGTTGAATTTATTCTTTTACAACTGACTGGTTTGAAGTTCATAGTGGATTAAGACAAGGCTGTGTATTGTCTCCTTTATTATTTAATTTATACATTAATGATCTTGCGGTGTATCTTAAATCATCAAATGTTGGTACATGTATTGAAATAGAAAACGAGAATGTGTGTATACTTTTATATGCAGATGATGTGGTGTTATTGGTG
Source organism: Saxidomus purpurata (assembly GCA_022818135.1). NCBI lineage: Eukaryota > Metazoa > Mollusca > Bivalvia > Venerida > Veneridae > Saxidomus > Saxidomus purpurata. The sequence goes on from JAFMSR010000003.1 coordinate 56,526,173, forward strand.
GAAAATGCACATGTTCTGCAAGTTTTGTTAAATGCATTATATGATTGGTGTTTGCGATATGTCAATTAATTGTAGTAAAAGTAACATTGTGCATTTCCGATCTGAATCTCAAGCAAGGTCAACCTACATTTTTAAATGTGGACATTGTTGATAGGTATAAATATCTGGATGTTGTTTTACAATAGCATCTTGATTTCATTGTAACAGCTGGGATGGTAGCGCAAATTGCTAATCGAGCCATGGGTCTACATATAGCTAAATGTAAATTAGTTTGCGGCGTTCCTTATAACGTTTTTAGTAAGCTGTATGACTCAGTTGTTTGGCCTTTCATTGCATATGGATCTTCGGTATGGGCTTATAAATCATTTGCATGTATAAATGCAGTCCACAACCGTGCAATGAAGTTTTTCCTTGGTATTGGCAAGTATACGCCCAATGTAGCAGTCTCTGGGGGAAACGGGATGGGTCCCACCCATTGTTCGCCAGTTGAAAACAGTTAACAACTTTGGGCCCGTTTGTTCCATACAAACAGTTCTAGGCTAAATAAACGCATTGCATTGTGGGCCTGTTCCAAATCAACCCGTTGTCGAAACTGGTTTTATTTTGTAAAAAAAAACTTCTCGAGTTTAATCTTGGTTGGTATTGCAACTTGTCAGTACTTATACCTAATCAGTCTTTTACTAGGCAACTAGAAAAAATGAGCATGACTGTATAAGTATTTGTCCGAGTGGTCCGCATCCATAAATAGCCTTATCTGTACTTCCGGTAGAGGTCGTAATAAGTTAAGGACCTACCGGATATTTAAACAGGTGTATGTGACAGAGGAGTACTGCAGGATGATTTTACCCCCTAGACGTAGTTCAGCGTTATGTAAATTCAGGTGTGGGGCTCCTCCTATTCGCATTGAAACGGGTATGTATGAAAATGTGAGACTAGACGAACGCCACTGCCCTTTCTGTCACGTACTTGAGGATAAGCCACATGTCATATAAGATTGTTCGTTGTACGATGACTTCATATCTGAATTATTTGCTAAAGCTAGTATTTTTGAACCTAATTTCGCAAATTGCAGTTAAGATGACAAACTTGTATTTTTGTTCACTAGTCAGCCAATAATTAGAAATTGTGCCAAAACCTGTTTTAATATTCTCCAACGTCGTCATTTTCATCTTTGTAAATTATGTTTAACTTAATTTAAACTATTTGTCATTTAAAATTTGGTTACTGCAAGAATCAGTTTCTCGATCTGATCACGAGGATAACAGATTTCTTAAAATATTTCTTAATTGCGCCATAGTGCTCGTTTTCGTTTCAGTATTTTCCCCATCTTGTTTTAGCCATATTTTAGATGTAAATTAGCGACTGACTCTTGCTTTTTACTATATAAATATGTACTGAATGATTGTAGTGTTATTTGATATATTCACTGTGATAGTCTCTTATAATTAAGAATTGAATGGTCATGAACTAATATTTTATTTGCCATGGTTTTATTAAAATGTTGTGATATTGTACATGAATGGACTTAAATACAGATATATATACATGTACTTATAGACATCTATAAAATTTAGAGAATAGCTAATGAAACTAGACCTTTCACTAAATGTGATTAATACCCCCCCGAAAGACTGCTTTATAAACTGAGGAAGTTCGTAGTAACAGAATACCTTGCAAATAAATAAAACAGAGATATTGTTCTTGGCAATAACTCTGTTATTTGTCAAGGTAGAGTTATGGTTCTTGTTCACTGCACTTTTTCTCATTGTGTTTGACCATTGTATGAAGTTGTGTTGAATTCCAACCAGCAGTTTTCAAGTTATGCTCCGGACAAGGAAAAGTAACAAAATGCAATTTCTCTATAATGGGTCAAGATAGAGTTAGGTTTCCTGTTCACTGCACTTTCTCTGAGTGTGCTAAACCATTGTATGAAGTTGTATAGAATTTTAACTAGTAGTTTTCAAATTATGCTCCGGACAAGGAAAAGTTATAAAGGGCAATAACTCTGTAATTACTCAAGATAGAGTTATGGTTCTTGTACACTGCACTTTCTCTCAGTGTGCTAAACCATTGTATGAAGTTGTTACAGTATTGCATTCCAATCAGTAGTTTTCAAGTTATGCTCCGGACAAGGAAAATGCAACGGACCGCCCGCCAGACCGACCGACCAACCACCGGGTGACTTCTATATACCCACCCAAACTTCGTTTTGGTGGTTTAACAACAAAGTGTGAAGTATATTATCAGTCACAACGATGTCTTTATACGTCCTAACTGAAAAATGTTTGTGGTCGTCAGTTGATGAAATTTAGAAATCGTAAGTAGCAAATAAATTTACGTAACGTCATAAGACTCACAACTGTAACATTAAAACGACGTTTTGGGGGAGATATGTGTTCTGTTGGCGTTTTTGCTATTGTTTTTGAAATAATGGAAACAATTATGTTTATGGGATTAGTCAATGTAAGCTTAGTTCGATTAAGACGAAAGCGTTACTAGCTCATTGAATCGCCCTCGAACATTCTTTCGTGATACAATGTATTTAGCACAATCGCGAGTGAGGCAGTGAGTTTATTGTCGCTTTTAGGTGGACTGAGGCACGTGCGGCATCAGTGTTATTTACCAAGAATACAATTGTGCTCCGACAGAGATTCGAACACAGGACCTTCCGCACCCTAATCACCTAGTTATTGATGCACATATTAAAATATGTTTCCCGAACGAAAGCTGATGGCAAATCAGTATCAATGCATTGTGTTCCCGAGATTACTGTCATTTTATTTTTCTAAATTCATCGGTATGTTATGGTAGTTTGAACAAACATTTTTTATCATACTAGAATTGGATTTTCCTTTTGCATAGTGAGACTGATCAAATGGCTTTCCATTTTCACCGTTGAACAAAACAAATGATTTAAACGAAATAATCTATCTGTCAATGAACCGAAACGTTATTTTGACGTCATTTTTTTTCAACTGGACATTTTCATGCCCCCGAAAGGTGGCATATCAAAATTGCACCTTCCGTCAGTCTGTCCGTGCGTCTGTGTGTTCGCCCTTACATTTGTCCGTGCCCGGGCTGCAACTTTGTCATGCATTGAAGGATTTTAAAATAACTTGGCACAAATGTTCAGCACATCAAGACGATGTGTCGCGTGCAAGACCCACGTCCCAACCTCAAAGGTCAAGGTCACACTTGACGTTTAAATGTGTGGAATCATCTATATATGCACACATTCGTGTCCTGACTGTAACTTTTTCATGTATCGATTGATTTTAAAATAACTTGGCACAAATGTTCAATATATCAAGCTGACATGTCGCGTGCAAGACCCACGTCCCTACCTCAAAGGTCAAGGTCACACTTAGAGTTTATAGGTAATGGAATCCTGTAAACATGCATACGTTAGTGTCCTGACTGTAACTTTGTCATGCATTGATTGATTTTAAAATAACTTTGGACAAATGTTCAGCACATCAAGACAATGTGTCGCGTGCAAGAACCACATCCCTACCTCAAAGGTCAAGGTCACACTTAGAGTTTAAAGGTAATGGAATCCTGTAAACATGCATACATTAGTGTCCTGACTGTAACTTTGTCATGCATTGATTGATTTTAAAATAACTTTGGACAAATGTTCAGCACATCAAGACAATGTGTCGCGTGCAAGAACCACATCCCTACCTCAAAGGTCTAGGTCACACTTAGAGTTTAAAAGTAATGAAATACTGTATGCATGGTAATTCTGGCATGCATGGAATGATTTTATAAAATGGCACAATTGTTGAGCACATAATGAGGACACAGACTGTGAGGCACCACTTTCGGGGGCATTTGTCACTGGTGAGGGACAGCTCTTGTTAAGAACTCGTTCACAAGTAAACACTGGTCATGATTATGTGCGCATTTGTAAGCAAAAGTCACTAGTTTGAAGCTTAATTATATCAATACAATCATACTACTTAACAAATAAAATTATACCGTTGTTGGAAGACATCGAATACAATTCCGAACAGGGGTAAATTTACGGTAGAATTTTTCAGAAACTGGACAATTTTAAGAACTCGTTTAAGCGATTTTTGGTAAGTAAAATAACGGAGTATCTTCCCTAAACTACGGCTACTGGTGCTCCAGCTAAGGCGAACCTCGTAAATGAAAAGATATCAGAATTATTTGCAGTAGCTTTAATTGCAACTGAAATTGAACACAATCTTCTCTGAAAAAGGTACAAATTTTGACGAAGGTTACACAGTTTTACAGTTCCTGAAAACGCTTATGTCTTTTTTATTGTGTCACCCTTAACTTTCAAATTAAGACTTATAAGACATGCATATCAAAGGACATTAATGCCGAGTTTTCATGCTATTTAGACACAAAATATTTTTGTTACAGACAATATAGGTTGTACCGTCAATCGTGTTTGTTACAGGTTACATACCCACTTTGAGCACTTCATGGTGTTTTTACCCGTATTAATGTTTCGAAATGGCATTTTTAGCATTTAAGTTCTAATATCATGAGATAGCGAATTCTAAATACTACATTTTAGTATGTATCTCAAAAAAATCCTACTATCCATTACGCACTGTAATCTACTATCCAATAAACTGATGATTTGCACAAATTTTAGGCGGATCGCAACTTTTGACGTTATAACATTGTATTTTAGCATTTTCAACTTCATAATCATTTACACAAATGTTTTTATCTATGTAGTTAAGTTTTCTCCATCTACATGCATATAAAATACATTGACAAATACATTAAAACATGCAAATGATTATTCTATTCAGAATTATTAGAGACTATTCATCTAATCAATTTTGCACAAAAACACTTATCACCATGATATGTACACATTATAAAACATGTAGAACCACTGTTAATCTTACAGACAAGATTTGTAAAAGACTACATCTGCTAGTACAAGCTAAACATGTTAAAATCTGCCATAAAATAATACTTAAAATTTGACCTGGAATGTACATGCAAATGCTGAAGTTTAAAAAGGCTTTCTAAAACACCTAGTACCTCGAATCAGATGTGAAATACACTGATTAATAGTGATGCTACAATAGTCGGGTCCTGAGAAAACCAAACAACAATGACAAAATATCTGAAGTAAATCTGAATCAGGCGCGTAGGAGCTGGGGCCGCTGGGGCCGCGACCGCGGCCCCAATATTCTGGCTAGTAACGGCAATGGGGCCGCGAATATTTGATACCGATTTTCTTAATAATCGTATTTTAAATAAAGCTACGCGCATATAGATCAATACCAGTCTGACACGATATTGAATAAACAGGTCACCATGTCATATTAAACCTGTGACCATCTAGCTAATTGGCGTGTGAATGGCGTGAAAACAGTAGGCGGATAATTAACGACGGGTAAGTGGAAGAAGAGGCAATAAGACAATAATTATTTGTATCGTTTTTGATGTTTCAAAAACTGTAGTTGATTGTGATAATTGCAATTACTCGTTAAAATAGAATTGTCATTAAATAGCCAGCAATATATATTATTTCAAACTCGTCACATTAAAGTTTGACTTTAAAATGGACGTTCCAAATCAGCCTAAAAGTTTTAAATTTCCAAAGAGATCTTTTGGCACTAAAAAAACTGAACACAGGGCATTCAACTCGCAATGGTTCCAAAGTCACTCGTGGCTTCACTATGAAGAGGTAAACTGCGCTAATTTATTATTTAACATACATTTTGAGACTGCGCAAATATGAATATTTAAAAGTAAATTAATATATCATTAATGTGTTTGAATTACTGTGACAATTTATAACTGTATTTGGTACAGAAATAGAAAGTATGAAATAAATATGAAATAAATGTAATAGTGAATAAATGTTACGACACGATAATAGTTTTATATCTATCAACTATTTTAACCGAAAAAGGTTTAGATAAAAACATGAAAATAAAACCTGAACTCACTGGAAATCGAGTCTTTCAATGCTTAAAATTGAAAAAAATCTCGACGGGAGGGGACACCCCTCCCGAGCCCACCCCTTCCGCGGCCCCAATGTAAATTTCCTTCCTACGCGCCTGCGAATAATGCAAAAGTACATCAGTTGTCCTTATGACTTTATGCCACACTTATGAGACAGACATTGATAATTACAGAGATATGTTTCCAATATTTGGCGCTTGAATTAAAACACACAACATTCGAACGATTCTAGAAAACAAACTTAAACGAACAAGAGGGCTGATATCATTGTATTTTAAAGACCTTTGTCCTAGTGTTTGTTCAAGCTAGGGAGACGATATTTGGGCTATTTGTGCAGTCAAGTTTGCATCGCCATTTGATCTATAGCAGATTTCAAATTTGACCTTGATCGAACATGGTAAGACGGGGTCAAAAATAAGGTTACCGGGTACGTTCTTCTTGGCCGTTTTACCTACATTTTTGTTTATTTGGCTACATTAATTTTATTTGGACATATGTATGGGATTTTAAAATTGTCATCCGCTGATCTTGATAATAAACCTTAGACCTACTTATAATCGCTATAAGACCATCATGGCACTTGCTCTTGTTGTACTTTATCTATGAAGTTGCTGTCATCACCACAGTATTGAAAATGTGCAGTAAACAGTTTCAAGAAAGACATAGCCAGAAAGAGACAATCACCCAAATCTCAACTTCAAATGATGAAATATTAATTATCGTTATCTTCATTTTAATTCGACAACCAACAATTAACAGCAAACTAAAGTCATGTGAGCTTTCCAACCGATGCACAATCGCTTTACAATTAAACAAACAATACAATAAAGATACAAATAACAATAATTGAAACAAAATATTAAATAACTACAGGTGTGTGAATTATATTAAAAAACATGGAATTATGTATTTCTCTCTCCGCATTCACGGTCTACGTTGTCAACCAGATCACAACAATAAAGGAAGCTGTCTTTTTGAGTTCCTCCTTCCCGTCACGCTGTTCTTTTCCATGGTTGTACAATCTATACACACACTTCCTCTTGACTGATCACCTTTCATACATGGGTAATATCTGAAGTAAATGCTATGCTGTTTAGTCTGAAAGACTACACCAGCATTCGGTGATGAACACAGCTTCAGACTTTCATATTTATGAACATCGAGCCTGTTTGGCCATATAAGTATTAAACATGTTGGATCCTGTGCAAAGTCTGGATAAAATGGCTTATTCCCATCTGTCTAGTAGATGGTAGTATATTTGAGTCTACGCGTATTAAGAGTCTTATTCATCGTGAATCTTTCTGTTTACATGACTTCATTGAGTGGCTAGTCGCTTCTATAGCTCCTTGTTTTGCCAGCTGGTCTGCCATTTAATTACCACGAACGCCAGAGTGTGTGGGTATCTGCTGAAGAGTTAGTCTCCGCTTCTTGTTGAGCTTGTTGGGCATTTTGGCAGGGAATAGCAATTTGGCTTTAGCCAAGGCTTCCAGGACTAATAAATCATCTGTTGAAATAATAACTTGATGGCAGTCCTCTTTTGACTCTTCAATAGTTTTTGATGCCTGTATGACGGCTTCTTTCTGCTTTGTAGTTGGTACAGTGCTTTCCTGTTGATGTGCTAACTGTCTCTGACCTACCAGCCGAGTGCATGATAAAAAAAACAGCACCACCATCTGGTATAGCAGCTGTAGCAGGGCCGTCTCTGGTGAATAATTTTCAAAGATCATGGTCTGTGTCATGGATTTGTTTTTTATTTCCATTCCCGGTCGGAAACAATATACTGTAGTACATATACTTATGTTTAAACTGCTCGGGCAGTTCCGAATGGTCCAGATGAGTCGTTGGTAGGCTAAGATAGGCAGCGTTTGCTGTTATCTGCTTCTTGGATTCATTGACTAAGCGTCCTCTTTTCAGACGATTCTTTTTTTATGCCTCAATCTTTGTTTTCATGGATGGTTGGCAACAATCTTCTCCCCGTGCTAAATGCATGTCTGCAATTTGCTTTATTCTAAAAAGGCAGTTGATGCATACTCTTCTGAAAACCAAAGCTCAAGGTCATCTGCATGCAGTCTTAGAAGATCGGACAGCAAGTAATTTATGAAAATAGAAAGAGAGTGGATGGTAATACACCTCCTTGAGGAACATCATGTCCTACTTTTTTTTAAAGATTGTGTATCCTATCAACACTGACTCCTTTTGTTGATCAGACAGGACTTTTATAATAATAATAATAATAATAATAATATTATTATTATTATTATTATTATTATTATTATTATTATTATTGTTATTATTATTATTATTATTATTATTATTATTATTATTATTATTACTAAAAAAATGTCTCTGTACGACTCTTTACTCAAGGACTGTCATTCTTAAGATTAATATCATTAGCGTTTTATCATGTTCGGAGTAGTCATCCAATCCAGCTTATAAATAAAATTTCTGCATACTATAATTTTTCATAACTAATTTTCCAGATACCAACAAAATCAAACTTTATCCATGTTTTAGAAGTTTTTGTCAATTCCATTTCATATGTAGCATAGTAAAATAAATAAATAAAAAGAACCCGTATAAGTAGACTAGAACTATAATTTTCTTCCCCAATAGTGTTGAAAAAAACCTGATGAATGTATTGTCTGAGCGGTAAATCACAATTGTTACGTTTGTGTTCTTGTCTTTGTATGTTCGTGTAGTTCTATGGCATTACAACTATACTATTACAGTATGATTAGAACGGCTATCTTTTACCAAGAGATATTTTTTTACAATATATTGAAAATAAAAATAACGTCTACATAAATTCAAGCTAAAAATAATTCGACTATTTCAATCCATCTTTAGCTAGAATTTACATAAATACATGCCTTTTAATAAAAAGCAAAATATAAAATAATTATTAAATAATTGTGTTAAACATGATGAAGACTTTCATCTCCCTTAAGTCAACCTGACCTTTTCGTTTTTCGTATGTTGTAAGTTGTCACAAACAAGGGAACTTCGTTCAGCTCGTTACATATTATGTCGAATACTATGTCTGATTTTTTTACAGAACGCCTAAGCTTATTATATAGAATTTGACACGAATGGTCATTATTATATTAACATTCTGTTGGACGAGTTTAGGTATTTTTTGTAGGTATGCAGATTTTGATAACGGTATCCGGAACGAGCCTGATGTATAATAATATATGTTATAGCTGTATAGTATGGGATAAATGTGTAAATTAAATGTTCAGCGAGTTTAGTTAGACACCACTAAGTTTATCTTGTCAGGGATGTAGTTTAAAAAAAAAACTTTGTTAATGTAATATCTTGAAAAGGCCATAGAGCTTGTTTGTAACTATTGTTTTTGTGTGTGAAAATAAATGGGGTTACCCATTAAGGGGCCTGAAGAAAAAAAAAACAAACTATTATTTATTTAATGAAGGTGACTCGTATATAGGTTGTGACCTATCTTCCTCGAGGCCTTCAAACACAATAATAACATTCATACAAATGAACAGGCATTCACACAAACATACATCAGACAATAATTACATGAAATAGGATAAAATAAAAGCTATCAATCTATTTAAATTGCTATCAACTAGAATGGAGCAACACCTGTTAAAGGCTGCTACTAAGGAGATAAGTTTTCAGTTTAGAACGAAATTGCGTTAACTTATCAACACTACGTATTTTAAATGGTATACTGTTCCACACGTGTGCTGCAAAGTATTGTAAAGTACTTTTGGAAAATCGTGACTTCACAAAAGGTTGAGCTTTATCAGTTTTACATGAAGATCTGAGCTCATTATGTGTTTTATTAGCACATGTGCATAAATATCTTTCATGTACAATGGGGATAAATTATGAAGTGTTTTATACACCAGTATACCAATATGATATTTGTTTCTTGTGCTTGTTTCTTGACCCCCTTGTACATTGTACCTCCGACCCATTTGCGTATTAAATCTGGTTTTCCCAACCACGCTGGTGAGACTGATGGGGTGGTAGCTAGAGAATAGTGAATAAAGAAAATGATTCTGCATGTCAATGGAAATTAGTGATTTTCTGCACTTTAAAGCTGCTCGCTCTCAGTTATCGTTGAAAAATAAATTATTGACATACCTATACATAAATATCAAACTAGATGCTAGAATCAAAATAATAGCAAAAATCTAGGTAGGAATTTGCAGAAATCGATTGAAACTGTCGGTTACGCGGCACCGCTACACTGTATGTTTATATTGGAATTTCAAAAGCGTTTGCCTTTGTAGCGTATTATTTGAAATTTAGTGATATACGTGACAGGAATTTATACTGGAGCCTTTTTATATGACTATATCATCTAAGATACGTTATTTACATACAGTTTCAAGAACTTCATATTTTACCAAAATCTAAGTGAAAACATGGCTTTCCTGGCTTTATAAAGAAAACTCTGAATTTTATCAAAATGACCATTTGCAGTAAACTGTACACCTGAATTACGGACACTTCGGACCATGGACATTTCGGACCAGACACTTCGGACCAGATTTATGGACACTTCGGACCAGATTTGTAGACACTTCGGACCAGATTTATGGACGCTTCGGACCAGATTTGTAATCATTATAAATCATAAAAATAAAACGAAATTAATTTCATATTATATATATCTTTATTTAAAATGTTATAATTTTTAAGTTTGTAAATCGTTTAATTAGGGGTGTAACATGTTAAAATTCATTAAAAACTTTGGGTATGTCGATGTTTTGATAGCATACTGTTTATGTCCTAAGTTGCGGCTGTAATTTGCCAACATTGTAACAAGTTGTTGTTTTAACAATTGACACGTTCGGTCACTGTCTCGCACCTTTTTAAAAGAGCATTGTGTAGTGTCAAATTGACAAAGTACTTATGAAAAGATTGTGTAAAATGGTGTTATTTCAAGGTTTTTTAAACTTTCTATTGGCGTTTTCTAATGTATAGGAATAATGGGAAAATAAAAAAGTATTCATGTGCTGTCTCTGTATAAAGTATTTAAGCAGGTCTTTCATACGAGACAATTAAATGGCCTGTACTGATTTTATTTACCCTGAAGGAAAACAGTTCGAAAGCAACAATTATGAAGGTTTGATAATTTATTAACATGATTACATTATAATAAACGAATGCACACATATGCCAACAGATTGTAGGACATAATCCCCTACGGACAAAATCCCCTACGAAAAAACTGACACAGGCGGACAAAATCCCCTACATTATTTTGACAGGGGAGGACGAAATCCCCTACATGGAAATGCACAGTGCGGACAAAATCCCCTACATAAAATTGTTCAGGGGGTACAAAATCCCCTACATATGGAATCCCCTTCACTCTGACTTCTGTGTATAGCTTTGTTTAAATTCAGGTAGCATTGATCAGTGCCAATAAAAGAGTTCTTATTTTTATGTTACCTATTTCCAATTAAAAATGAAAAAAGGCAATACATATATCGGGCGAAAGCATAACAGGATTTTCATTTTCATGGTCGGGTTTTGTGCCCTTCCAGCTTTCGCACGTAACAATGAGATTTTAGATTCAAGTTAGTCACAAAAATTGTCTCAGTGCACCCTTTTTGTATAACATAATTTGAGGAAAGTTTTGTTAAAGTATTTTAATAAGACTTATCAATTTAATTTCAACAGAGAACAAATTGGAAATTAGAAAAACAAACAGTTGTTAATTGTAAAGATTAAAGTCTCTTGTTTACAAGTATATGGACAATGGTCAATGGATTACAAAAAGTTTCTAAGGATGTTGATACATGAACAGAACTTGTAAGGCTAGGTTTGTCAATCAAAAAGAGAAAACACAAAAAAGCCCTTTGTACTCAATATAATAAAGGTGAGAAAATGCGTCTCTGTATTTCTGAATGCAATTAGCAGCTGTGCAAGACTTCATTAAATGTATTTCAATTGAATGTATCAAAGTACTTTAACAGTGATTGTGATAATTTTGTATGGGAGTTTTGTAAAGAATTAATTTCAATGAATTAGTTTGAAAATTACTTGATATTGAAAAACTGACTATATTAAAATGATCAATTAAAACAAACTAAGAAAATTACAGTACCATTAACAATGGGAAGAAAATAATTTTACCTTCATAAATTAAATTAAATAGTTAAATGGTTAGCAGTTTGGTTTATAAATATTTGATTAAAGGAAATAATAACATTTGGTCAATCAGCTAATTATTAACTCTGTATGCCATGTGTGGTAAATAAATAGTTGTCATAGTTTTAACTAGTTCCATTTAAAGTGAATAATAATTTCTTGTAATAATTGTTTATATGTCATGTGCTAATAATATTTGCACTGTGTCTGCTATGTCTTGTGAAAAAATGTTTTTTCAAGAACAAAACATGAATTGTCATTTCATGCAAATTCTGTGTACTGTTTTACATGGGAGACACTCAAAATTCCCTTGGTCCAAAAATAGTATAGTAGTCATAATCCCCTCAATGGATTTTACGTTGTAAATTCAATTTTTTTTTTCAATCATTCGCTAAAGTAAAGTAAAACTAGAGACAAAAGAAACATTTAGTAATATTTTTCATTCAATATAAAAATTATGTTTTTCCACTTGTAAAATCCATTGAGGGGAGTATGACTACTACGGTATGCCATTTTTGGACCAGTGTGATTTTGAAGTACACTTGTTTTACATGGTTTCAAATTTGACATGGGCTTATAGTACCTGTGTTAGTATAACTTACAAATAAAATTTAAAAAAATGTTTGCTGTGTAAGTAGTTATGTATGCACATAAAAGATAAAAATTAAAGCTAGACTCTGAAATTCAAGTACATCTGTACTGCCAATGTTTCAGTTCATATATTGTAATGCATCCAGGGGACTGAAGGGGATTTTGACCACCCTGTATAAATTAATGTAGGGGATTTTGTCCGCCCAATGTTTACACATGAAGGGGATTTTGTCCTCCCTGTGCAAAATCAAGTAGGGGATTTTGTCCGCCTGTGTCATTTTTTGTGTAGGGGATTTTGTCCGTAGGGGATTATGTCCGTATACCATGCCAACACCAAATAAAATAAATAAACAACTGGACATAGACACATATACACAAAAACACAAACAAGAACAAAAAAATTCTATACATGGATAAAATACATTCACTGCACAATCACGATCGAAATGTCTCACGTTTATTTGTTTAGACTGGACCATACAGGCTTGCACATGATCTCAATAAACTGCTGGTGGATCGTTTGTTTTCCGCGTATTCCGCCCACAGTTTAATCAATTTACCCTGTGTGTATGCAGTGGCCTTTTTCTGGTGTCGGCGTAGCTTTCCTTCACGAATAAGACTGCATTGGATCGGTATATCTTTGGCCTCCTTGAACAGCAGCTCAACCAGAAGATAAAATGGCAGGTTTCCCTTTTTCGCACGGCGGTTAAGGAGGATATGCCATCCCTCAACGTCGTTGTTTGTGCGAATAGCTTTACCGAATGTAGGACATTATCCCCTAGGACAATATCCCCTTGGCTCATTTTTGCATAGGAGGACAATATCCCCTTGATGATTTTGCAAAGGAGGACATTAGCCCCTTGCTAAATTTGTGAAGGAGGACATTATCCCCTTCTCCCTAGGACATTATCCCCTTGATGATTTTGCCAAGGAGGACATTAGCCCCTTCTATAGTTTGCATATGGAGACATTAGCTCATTCATCCTAGGACAATAGCCTATTGAAAATTATTCCTTTTGAATATAATTATTACTTAATTTGTAGATGTGTGAGAATTTTGCAGGAACAATCTCTATGTTAAAAAGGTGTTAACAAACAAATTTGAAATAAAAAGAGCTGGTGTACTGTTTTTCAATCTATTATTCTAATTACTTTTAGCAGGAATATTGACTAGACATAACAGATGTTGGCAATAGTCAACAATTAACATATGATAGACTAATTTATAAATAGCCATAATTAACACATTAAATATGGATTAAAGGATCAAAGGCCACTTTTGTATCCCTAATGATAGGGAGAATATCAAAATCTATATACCACATCCATGTGAATAATAAAACACAATTCAATCAACATGAAACGATTTTATATTCTTTATTTCAGAAAACAATTTTTTTCCATATTAAAAAAGTGATGATTGAATATTCATTTTCGCAGATAATATATATGGGAAATGAGTAGATACTGTCCAATTTACAACTACATGAGTATCATGACTACTAAAAAACTTAATGCACTTTGTGTTTAAAACAAATATAAGATTAAATAACACAATTTTTTCATTTAAAAACATTTTCAACCCTAATTATGAGCATTTTAAGTTTTGTTAACATCACATAATTTATCAGCAAAACTGTCATTCCAAACTTCTTTGGTGTTCCTTCTTTGAAACAAATTATTATTAATCACAGATTAATTAGCAAATTCTTTTCAGTAAAGCCATAATCAGCACTAATTTTTAGTGCAACATTTATTCTCAACTCCTTTTAATGTTACTAAAAATTGCGAATCCTAACTTTAAAATTTGTTCAATATTAGTAAGTTTTATTAACTGTTGTTTTTTTTTTTGTATCAGATTTTCTTAATATCAAGTCTATTTTTTAGTTTTTACATTAAATCAACACTTATTTTGGATGTTAAAAGTATCAATATTGGTACCATATCACATAGTAAGAAGGGGCTAATGTCCTAGGGAGAAGGGGATAATGTCCTCCTTTGCAAAATCATCAAGGGGATAATGTCCTCCTTCACAAATTTAGCAAGGGGCTAATGTCCTCCTTTGCAAAATCATCAAGGGGATATTGTCCTCCTAAGCAAAAATGAGCCAAGGGGATATTGTCCTAGGGGATAATGTCCGTTTACCAGATTTACCGTATACCGACCATGACTGCACGGGCCACATCTCGCTTACCACCCATGTTCTTTCGACATACTCTAAGAATTGGTTGAGCCTCTCGTTATCTGCGTTGCCTTTTTATTTTATCTTGTCAAACGCGGGTCTGATGTCGTCTGCTAGCAGCAAAGGCAAGGCAAAGACCTTTCTTATGAGACGATACACACCGTCTCTGTTGCTATAGGCAGTCTGAAAATACAGAAAATACAAATAATATGTATTATAGTTTGTTATTTTTCTAATTTTCTTTCGACTATTAACTTAGAAAAAAGCGGACATAATTATTGGGTCTTTTAATACATTGTCTCAAATCAACATTGGGAGATTTTATCGTTAGTGGCGGTGCCAATATGAGAAAATTATAAATAATATTAGTTAAAATCATTACGATTTCATGGTCCGAAGTGTCACATAATATTTTGCTATAATATTTTCATGGTCCGAAGTGTCTTATCAGAGTTTGCGACAATATATTTTCATGATCCAAAGTGTCTATAAATCTGGTCCGAAGTGTCTATAAGTATCGTTAGTGGCGGTGCCAATATGAGAAAATTATAAATAATATTAGTTAAAATCATTACGATTTCATGGTCCGAAGTGTCACATAATATTTTGCTATATAATATTTTCATGGTCCGAAGTGTCATATCAGAGTTTGCGACGATCTATTTTCATGGTCCGAAGTGTCTATAAATCTGGTCCGAAGTGTCTATAAATCTGGTCCGAAGTGTCTATAAATCTGGTCCGAAGTGTCCGTAAAATGTGGTCCGAAGTGATGGTCCGAAGTGTCCATGGTCCGAAATGGGTCGGCACCGTACACCTACTGTATCTTTGAGAATTCACTAACTAATTCTAGGCACTATCATCATAATTCAATTGTTGGACATTCCCATTACCAGCTCTACCCTCCCAAAAAACTAAAACTTTTCCCCTTTTCTGTTGTTCTAAATCTTGCTGGTAGTAAATTTGATTTGACTTTACACAGTAACGAAAATAACAAACATATCCCGAGATTGTTTTTCTTGACAAAAATGGCGGACATTCCGCATTATTTTCAAAACAAACACATTCTTTTGTGAATTAAATCATAAAGGTATGATATATGATGCAAACGTTTATATTTAGATTTCAATTTTCTTTTAATCTTCCCAAATTGATTCAGATAACTGCAATCAGTTGCTACATTAACGCACAAAATGTATGGATATAAATATATTTCAAGA
The DNA here is from genome assembly GCA_022818135.1 of Saxidomus purpurata. Classification (NCBI taxonomy): domain Eukaryota; kingdom Metazoa; phylum Mollusca; class Bivalvia; order Venerida; family Veneridae; genus Saxidomus; species Saxidomus purpurata. The sequence goes on from JAFMSR010000003.1 coordinate 56,542,265, forward strand.
TCGAACTTGCAAACAGTTGAAGAGATATGAAGAAAATGACATCTGCACTGCCACATGTTTGAATGTTAAGCTTGGTACATGTATATTGAATTTAATAGAAAGAAAAATGATCATAAGGGGGAAGTAAGCTGAGTTTGAAACTAGCCAAACAAATTGTGCGCCAGGGCTTTTTTGTTATATTCGATGGCCGCCCTTCCCTGTAAAGATAGACATCTATGTAATATCAGTTTGTAAAATCGGTTGGTCTTGCAGTCGAAATATTAAGGCTTAGTTTGAAACATGTCTTGCCTGACACCCGAAAGCACTGACATATGCATGTATCCTGTGTACCAGGTTCTAATTCTGGGGCTGGGACTAGCGACTGATGTGATAGCCATATTTAGACACATATATTTATTTTATTCTTAACTATGAAACTTGATCTACATCATGTGAACATTTCCCATGTCAAAATGTCAATTTAAAGCAGACTAAACCACAAACTGACATTATTAACTACATAATCACTGTCTCTGATTCATATCAAGTAAAGTAATATTGTACTTTATTAAACAGTGATTACCAGTCTAATTCCTCTTTTTCCCCTCAGCATTCTGTAACAAAACACTAACTTTGCACATATCTGAATGCCCAATTTGTTTCTGAGATTGTTCTGGATCAAACCAAAGTTTGAAAAGATCCTTTCAATTGAGGCAGAACTTGCAGGCATTTTCAAGAGCTGCCTTGCAAAAAGACATAGCATTGGATCAACAGCGCTAGATTTCTCTACACTTGACCACCATACCATTAGTATGTATTCATATTTTAAAGGGGCTATTGTTAACATATGGTTCATATATAATGTCAAGCTGAAAACCTGTTCAATGCAAAGTTTGAGTTCACTCTTTAACTGTTATCTCCTTATCTGTACAAATACTCCCATGCTGTTTTCGAGGTTAATCATAACATAATAGAAAAGTAAGTAGGGATAAAGATGTCAGCCACACAACATTTTTATTGCCCAGTATTACCCAGTTAAACCCAGTAAAACCTGGGTTTTCCCAGTATTACCCAACGGGCAATATGATAAAACCCGGGTTTTATGCCAACCCTGAGACACAAGCCTATAGTGGTTCAAATAATTATTTGTAGTGGTTCGAATAAAATAAGATTTTTTAGCGGAGTCAAAAGCAAACAACAAACTCAGTGCTCACTTTCATTTATTTGGTTACGGTTTTAAACAGTAACTATTCTATAAGTATATTTATTTGAACTGCATGTAATAATATATTGGTAAAAACAGAATAATTTTATTAAGTAAAGAGCTGATATTAAAGTGGAAGTATGCACATTTTTTTCCAAGTAAAAATCCAGCTGAAATAGGTGTGTGTAAAAAGGGTAGAGGAAATAATAGCTTTTATCCAATACACCAAACTCTGCCAGCCAAAAAAGCCCCCACACTGCATAAATTACACTGTTGTGAAATGATGAATTTAATGCAAGAAAGATGCCAGGATTCAAATGTGTACCATATATGACACCATTACCTTGCAGCGTAAATTTGTTGGCCCACATGATCAGATGAATGGCTTGAAAGAGCCAAAAAATTATTTCCTCTGCATAAGCACACTGCTGTCATACATTCAAGTTTTACCAGTCTGGTAGAAAATTGTTTATGTCAATAATGCGAGCACTATCATCGCCACTATGCCTACATTTCAGGCGCTTAAATGCATGTTACTCAACCCTGTCTTCTTAAATGTACCTGTATTGCGAAAGCTGCACTCAAAATATTAACACAAAAATGGTGTTTTACATCTGTAATATTAAAATATAGAAAAATGCATTTGTTTCAGAATTTCAAAGTAAAAAAGGTAGAAACATCCATAATGCCGCCCTTGGAGTGGGGCAAGGTGATGGCAGCAAAGCCTGCCAACCTGTCAGATGAGGAGATTGAAAGTTTCTATGAGTCACTTGTTGATGTAAGTAAAAGAATTGACTGAGGCATTTTTTAAGTAGGGTTCTTTATTGGAAATATAATATTTGTAAATAGTAATTTCCTCAGAAACAAATTTAGGATGTATAATATTAGATATCCTGTTTATAACATTAAAGATGTATGACTAACCTAACAGACATTTATGAAAAAAGTCTGAATGCATGCTCATTTTATTGAATGGTTAAGAATTCAGACAGTTTTCATCCTTCAAACTGTGATCTAGAGTGGGAAAGCAGTTAATTGTTCTTAAAGATGTGTTATTTACTGTTAAATATATTCTCTAAAAAGCTTTAAGAATCTATCTCTAATTTCTTGTATACTGACCCAGACAAAATTGTCTTGCTGTTCTCTGGAACAGAATCAAAACAAGTAAAATGTATTTAAAGGTTACTTAATATAGGCAATATTTATGTTGTTTTGCAACAGTTTGATCCTACAGAGGAAGATGCTGGCAAGCTAAAACAGCTGTTCAAAGTCGCAAGGGCCGTGATGAAATCACGCAATGACCAGGTCGAAGAGATCATGGATGAAATGGAAAAGGAGACCAAACAGACAAAAAAGAAAGGTAAAATTTCAGATCAAGGTTGATGTCCAGAGTGGTTAATGAAATAATAAGTCAGATAATATACTGACTTGCAGTTGCAGCACAGTCTGTTAGCAAGATGGATTTATTAACTGTGTGTGTATTCCTAATTAATGCTTCACAGCTGTTTGTCAAGATACAGTTGGAGTGGTTTGGGATAGACACTAAGAACCATTGGTTAGAAAATGTAGTATCAATAGATAACCTACTGAAAAGCAAAGTTTGATTTCCATTTTTTATAGACTTTTGAGTCAAATTTTTCAGAAAGAAATGAAATTGTAACAACTTCAAGTAGCACATTTTGCACTAATTTTTTTTTAAAATGCCTGTGATTAAAAGGTAGAATTCTGCATTTACTAAACTCGGGATCAGATTGTATTTATGCAGATGCATTTTAGTGTTGAATGTATTGTGGGAACATTCTCTTATTTTGTGGGGTTTTTTTGTAGAGCAAGAGTTGTTAAGTGAACAGAAACAACTTCAAAAGAAAGTGGAAGAATTAGAGGTGAGTTTCAGATACCTTTATAAGTGTTGCTGTCAGAAGATTGTGTTTATTTGATATAGCTCTGCTGATAGTACAGGGTGATTGAGTCTACAGAATATATGATACTACTTTAACCTCCTGTAACTTTTAGCACACCTTAGCACGAAGTGCTCAAGGTCAGGTAATGAGGTATTGTCCTTTGCTGACCTAGTTCATGCCCTCAGACCTACTTCCTTGTCTTTTGGAGCAATGGTTCTCAGAAGAGCGTTTAGATTGTATATAGTCCTGGGTGTCCGTGGGATTTCTCCCCTGGTCATCTTGCCAAGACCCCACTCCTAATCTAGTGCTGTGTTATCAAACATACTCATCAAATAATTCAGTCAACAACATTTACAACATGTGTGTCCATTTTGTGTTATTATGATGTAGAGTTTCTTTTTTTTTTAAACCTGTAGGATGAAAAATTTCCTCACATTATACCACTATAATATGAAACAACAGAAGAAGAAAATGCAGAGAAATTCTGTTTTGTAGAAATACGGTGGTGGTGAATCGGCTAAAGGCGGTGGTACAGCAAGGAAAATGAGAGATGAACTTTCTGATCTGGATAAACAGAATGAGGAGTTGAAACAAGACATACGTGATCTGAAGCAGGAACTTTCTACAGAGCGAAGAACAGCGGAAAAGGTAGATTAGATAAGTTTTGAAGTTTAAGCATATAAGAGTCAGACCCATTGATCTGTCAGTGGTTTTTTCCAGACCATAAAGTGGGTTTCAGCATAAGCATTTATGTTTGCATTTAAATGTACAATCAGGGGTAAGCTTAATTAAAATTGCATGATGAAATGTATTGAGTCAGATTAACTGTGCACCTTTAAGCTCTAAAGTTGAGAGTTAGTGTACTACAGTAAAACAGCAGCCATTCTGTTTCATGTTTTCAGTACAGTGAGCAAGTCAGTGATAAAGAGAAGGAAAATAAAGAACTCAGGGAAGATGTAAGTACAGTGTGATAATTGTAACAACTAAATCTACAATATGGTAAGATAATTTAAGAATTGAAATCAAAAGGATGTCCTTTCTGTGAAAACTTAAGTGTCTGTAATGCTTATTGGGTATAAATCTAATTATTAATAAGAGAGTAACAAATTCAGTGTGTGTATAAACATACTGTAATGATAGTTGCTGTTTAAATGTTGCAAAACAATAGTATGACATAAGAACAAATGTTGGTGATTGTTTTCTTCTGTTTGTATATGCAATATATTTGCCATTTTTATGCCCCCGAAGGGTGGCATATTAAAATCGCACCGTCTGTCCGTCTGTCCGTCCGTCCGTGCGTCCCCACTTACAAATTCGTGTCCGGACTGTAACTTTGTCATGCATTGAAGGATTTTAAAATAACTTGGCACACATGTCTAGCACATCAAGACGACGTGTCGCGTGCAAAACCCACATCCCTACCTCAAAGGTGAAGGTCACACTTGGAGTATGAAGGTTATGGAATCCTCTATATATGCACACATTCGTGTCGGGACTGTAACTTTGTCATGCATTGAAGGATTTTAAAATAACTAGGCACACATGTCTAGCACATCAAGACGACGTGTCGCGTGCAAGACCCACGTCCCTAGCTCAAAGGTCAAGGTCATACTTAGAGTTTGAAGGTAATGGATTCCTCCATATAAGCATATATGCACACATTCGTGTCCGGACTGTAACTTTGTCATGCATTGAAGGATTTTAAAATAACTTGGCACAAATGTCTAGCACATCAAGACGACGTGTCGCGTGCAAGACCCACGTCCCTAGCTCAAAGGTCAAGGTCATACTTAGAGTTTGAAGGTAATGGATTCCTCTATATAAGCATATATGCACACATTCGTGTCCGGACTGTAACTTTGTCATGCCTGGAAGGATTTTAAAATAATTTGGCACAAATGTCTAGCACATCAAGACGACGTGTCGCGTGCATGACCCACATCCCTACCACAAAGGTCAAGGTCACACTTAGAGTTTATAGGTAATGGAATCCTGTATATATGCATACATTTGTGTCCGGACTATAACTTTTATTATGCTTTGAAGGATTTTAAAATAACTGTGCACAAATGTCTAGCACATCAAGCGGATGTGTCGCGTGCAAGACCCAAGTCCCTACCTCAAAGGTCAAGGTCACACTTAGTGTTTAAAGTAATGGAATACTGTATGCATGATTACTCTGTCATGCATGGAAGGATTTTAAAATTACATAGCACATTTATTGAGCACATGGAGAGGACACAGACTGTGAGGCACCTCTTTCGGGGGCATTCGTCACTTGGGAGGGACAGCTCTTGTTAATAATTTCTTTCTGTGAATAAAAACTTAGAAACGAAAGTCATTCTATAGAATTTGGATACTGCTTAAAAAGGGTACATTGATGGCCTTTTTGCCCCATGATGTCATTTCTTCTAATTTCCTCTAAATATGTATCTGATGTATATTTGAACAGTTCAGTTATACTGCTTTGTGTCAGACCTATGAAATGTTATTCTCTGCATTTATGTGCTACTTTTCATTCAGTTTCTAATTCATTTTGAACTACTGGATTCCGGATAACTAACTTTTAAATTGAAAGATTTTAAATGATAGGATTCCCAATTTACTTGGAACTTTGCATGAGATAAATGTCATGAGCTAAGGGTAGCTTTGAGTGTCAGACTTTATGCAAGTATTTCTTCATACCTTTTACCAGAATGACCAGATGCGTCAGGACATCACAGAGTATAAACTGCAGCTTCAGTCCCAGAGAAACATGATGGTAGCTAGAGCGGATGACTCGGACATGGCCAGCAAATTGATGAGGAAAAACAAAGATCTTGCTGAAGCTATGGAAGAGCTCCAGGTAATTCATAGGCCCTAAGCTCAAAGTAAAATACACAAGTATAATGATATGATTGTCTTCTGAGGCAGCTTTGCTAAACCATTAGTTCAGATATCCATGTGTTCTTGTACACCAAAATTACATAAGGCACATTCAAGTTATTCAGTTTCAATGCACAGACAATTTCTGAGAATAAAGATTACTGGAAATGCTTTAGTACCTATGGCTTTACTCTGTTGAATTATTGTTATTTAACATTCACCTGTATACCCCTTATCAATAATGACATTTTTGTAATTACTTTGTCATTGTATACATAAACTAGTCATTTTCAGTATCGAAACAAAAAGTGATCACAGTTGTATTGCTATACAAATATTGTTCAACATGATTAAGTGTATCCTAACCTGGTACTGAGACGTGTTCTAAATGTGTAATCTGTATGTTTTAGAATCTGACAGATGCCAACGACATGTTACAAAAGCAAGTTGACAACCTAAACAGTAAACTGGAGGAAGCTATCTCACAGATGGACAGAACCACTGAAGACTACCACAAGTTAAAGGTGAGTGTTGTCTGCTTATTGTATGCTGACACATGTCTTAAGAAATCTATTTGGCTAGGACATTGTTATATCAGTTAATTGGTCAGGATGTTGTCAGGGCAAATAGAAAATCGGTCAGTCAGAATTTGCAACTGAAACTTTTTTCTGCTGTAATTCATTTATGTAGTTTCCATTGCAACAAAACAAAGAGTTAAGCCAGTAATAAAGAAAATAGAAAAAAGCAAATAAGCTGAAAAGTATTATTAAGAATCTCTTATACCAGTGTATTGTTGACATATTTTTTATCTGAGTAACTCGAACTTCTACTAGCATGATCTACTATTTTGTCACTTAATATTCAGTAATAAATTGATGCCAAGCACCTGTAAGATCTATGTCTGTGTGTGACGAGCACCTGTAAGATCTATGTCTGTGTGTGCCGAGCAACTGTAAGATCTATGTCTGTGTGTGACGAGCACCTGTAAGATCTATGTCTGTGTGTGACGAGCACCTGTAAGATCTATGTCTGTGTGTGACGAGCACCTGTAAGATCTATGTCTGTGTGTGCCGAGCACCTGTAAGATCTATGTCTGTGTGTGCCGAGCACCTGTAAGATCTATGTCTGTGTGTGCCGAGCACCTGTAAGATCTATGTCTGTGTGTGCCGAGCACCTGTAAGATCTATGTCTGTGTGTGCCGAGCACCTGTAAGATCTATGTCTGTGTGTGCCGAGCACCTGTAAGATCTATGTCTGTGTGTGACGAGCACCTGTAAGATCTATGTCTGTGTGTGCCGAGCACCTGTAAGATCTATGTCTGTGTGTGCCGAGCACCTGTAAGATCTATGTCTGTGTGTGACGAGCACCTGTAAGATCTATGTCTGTGTGTAGTATCAAAGATATATTGTACCACTGCTGCTCAGAATAGAGAGAAGAATGTAATGTGATGTTTGTTTGTTTTCAGCTGGTACTACAGCAGAGCGACTCTGTCCAAGACAAGTTGAGGGAAGACAATGAAATCCTCAAGTCTAAGGTCTCAATACTTACTTGTTTTAATACCACAATATTGTTTTGATGTAACATCGAATGTTCTACAAATTAATATGCTGTAGTAAAAAAACAAGGTCATTACAAAAATTAATAAACTGCATAATAATGCTCTGTATTCCAGTTTTCCAACAAGTTAATGATTAAACATTTTCTAATGCTTACTTGTTGATAGTAAAGAAACGGAAAACTATCATGTATGCGGGTACAATTCTAGATAAATGTATATGTTTGTTTTAATCTGTAGCACTATTATAATAATTATATTATCAGAATTTTTTCTGCAGGTTGCTGACTTGAATGAGCAGTTGGCATCTAAAACTGATGCAGATGATGCTATCATGGTTGCTGTGGACGACAAGATTGAGGAATGGAAGGTACTGAATTTAGATCCTTCTATTTTGGTCTGAAATTTAGAAATAACAAATGTATTTATAAACTAGAATGTCAAAACTTAATATCTGTATTACCTATTCTACTGAGATACTGTTTTAGTTAAGTGGACAGTAGATGTTTTAATGTACCATTGGTGATCACCTGTGTTTAATTTGGACTGTTTGTTACAGGTAATTCTGCAAGACAAAGACCAGACTATAATAGAACAACAGGAGGAGGTGTTCCGTCTCCGAGAACAGCTGATTGCTGCCAACATGGACAGCGACAAGGCCTCAGTTGCTGCACTGTCCAAGGTGATCAAAACGAAAGATAGACAGATAGAGGAGTTGACAGAACAGATGAAGATACATGCTGATGATGATGACAATAATGCAGCGGTTATTGAAGATCTAAGAGCTGAGTTACA
>JAFMSR010000003.1:56553062-56576325 GCA_022818135.1 Saxidomus purpurata
AATTACCAGCGTCAGTTTAATTTGAAAGATACACATCTTAAACATTTTTTTATAAGATACAGTCAATCTTAAATAGAACATTCTGGATTATAGACAAATAGAAGAGTTAACTCAGCACATCAACAAGACTGAGATGACCATAAATGACCTATGTGATGAGAACGAGGATCTACGAGGCAGATTGGGCCTTGATCCTCGTAAGCCGCTTGACCTGACAAAGTACAGATCTGACAGGGCAGTTAGAAAGGAGGAAGAGAAAGCAATGAACTACATATTACAGAAAGAGGTTAATTTGTTTTAAAATTTTCACTTGGAAAAGTAATGTCAAAACTGCTGGAATATATTTAATTCCCAGAGTAATATGTTAAAAGTTATTTCCGTAAAGGCAGTTTTAAAGTGTTAAAATTACTATAAAAAATTATAGAACATTTTTGCTTTAAACGATCCTAAGCCATAGCTTGTTAAGTAATTTTCAGTGCGGCCAGAAAAAATAAGCAAGGCAAAGAATTGTTTACATTTTATAGTATGTATATTTATTTTATAATCAAGAATAAAGCCTTTATGTTAAGACAATATAACTAGATTTCAAAAGAAGTTGAGCTATTATCATCTTATTGTAGTGTTACTTACTGCCTTATGTAGGGTATATACTTAAAATTGCTGCATGTTTCTATATATAGGTGGAGAAACTTGAGGATGAGAGGCTAGAACTAAAAGTGAAAATCAGAAAAATGGCACAACATATGGGACAGAGGTAAATATTCATAATAGACATTCTGTAAAAAGTATTACTCATGTTATATCTTTTCATTAAGTGTAGCAATTATTTAGTCACTAGACAAAGCTCAGTGGTTGATTACTATGGTTCTGCTGTATGTTACCAAGGGAGATCAATCTTGTCTGATATAATGTGTGCTGATTTAGAAAGTTACAACTAGTTTTATTCAGGGCTTTCTGAATTTTTTCACCATTCAGCACTACTAGATTATATATATTAGCACACAAATTTGATATGATGAAGATGTTTAGTTAGGTCATTTCTTTCTGACAATAGAAATGTATGTACATCTCAGTGGTTGCATCTTGTCTCACTGTTAACTACTCATATTACAGAGCTGTAGCCCTTGGACTGACAGCCGAGGATATGATTGCTGTACAGGAATATACCGAGACATTGAAAGACAAAAGGAAGCCAGAGTCTGTAGCAACAGTAATCAAGAGAGAAGTAGCAATGGAGGAATCAAATATGAGGGTATGTTATCTTCCAGGTTAACTTGCTCTCTAAACAGGATTCATGGTGTTTCCATTTACATACAATATTCAGTCAAAGAATAGTTAATAGTAAAGCACCAGAAAAGCTTCATGAATTTAAAACCTGCATGAATTGTGATAGGAGTTGCTACTGGACCTTATTACTATCCAACACATTTCTCTAATTTTGTCTGAAAAAAGGCTTGAACAAGATCCACTAATCTCTTGAAGGATATATTTTGTTAGCTTTACATAATGCTTTCTGATACATGCTTTATAAAGTATATTGTGTGGTCTAAGTGATAACCTGCAGTTTTAAGCATAAGTATTTGTTGAAAATTCACAGAGAAATGAGTATGATCAAGATATACGTGAGAACTTTCGTGAGATGGACCGTCTGTATGGAGACAATGCTCAGATAAAAGCACGTGCAGAACAACTGGAAGAGGAGAACAAGCACCTGGAGCAGGGCCTCAAAGAGGTCATGGAAGCCATGAAGAAATATGGAGTGAGGGCCACAGAGGACGGAGAGGAAATGGAGAAAGGACAAAGAGAAGTGTCAGACATACAGTTTCCTGCATTGGAGAGGATGCTAGCTGTAAGTTTACTTCATATTTATTTCTTCTTTTTTTTGACTTACGGGTTAAGTATGAAAGAGATCTTTGAAATTTATTGTAGAGTATGATGTTGAATGTATGAGTTAAAAACAAGCTTGAGTGTTGTAACTTGCTTTTGCAGGTAAGTATTTCAGTGCCATATTCTGTCTCTTAAAATAAATGTTTGACACTGATTTTACTGATAAATAGTATGGAATTTTTTGGCATTCCTGCATTTTGGCCCATATAATATTATTCTTGCACCACTAGAATTTTTTTACTGCATGTCTATGTAGTCTGGGTACGGAACTGTGTTTGACTCTAGCATCATCTGATTATCAGCTCAGTTATGACAAATATTACAAAGTGGATTTACTTTTATATTGTAGGCAATAGATGCTAAGTCTGTGATTGGCAGACATGACACATCACTGTTCCTGAAGGCACAGATGGACAACCTACAGGGCAGGAATGACGAACTACGTATGGTGCTCCGTGAAACTAGGCATGAATCAAATAAGGCCAATCTAGAGCTGGAAAAATCTATGGAAAAGGTTTGAATGATTTAGAATTCTTTTATAGTCCCCACTAATAAACAATTTGAGAGTCTTAATAAAACTCACTGATAAAAATGTTTGGAAACCCATGGTATGAATAATATGTTTTGAAACCCATAGTGTAAAATTCTGAAATGTTCACATAATGGAATAAATAGGTTGTAAACTGTGTTTGAAAGACATTTCATGTTACATACTTGTACAGATAAAGCAGATGGAGGAAGAATTGAAGTCAGTGAAGGGGCCAGGTGGGGTCAGTGCAGGATTCTTCAAACCCATGAACCTCCCTGAAAACATGGCTACAACAAGTGCTGAAGTTATTGCTGGTCTGAATGAACATCTTGTCACAGTCCTTCAGGTGGGTGTGTTTTCTTGACAATTCTTTGTAAATTTTGTTGTGCCTTTTAAAAGTATTCTTGCTTTTGTAAATTAATCTTTGTTTTGTATATCACCAATTCAAGAAACATTTTTATTGGAAGTCTCGACATATGACATATATTTTGTTACGGTCCTTTTAAATAAGACTTATATGTTATCAAACTGAATAAGTTTGTAGCAAGTGCTTTCATTTGTATAGGAGTTACATGTGAAAGAAGAATTGCTAAACAAAACAGAAGGAAAGTTAGAAGATTACAAGAGAAAGTTTGCTGTGGTCAGACACCAACAGGGTCTTCTTTACCATGACTACCTTAGGGATAAACAGGTAATTATATAATGCAGATTGTAATTTTTTAATTGAAAAAAATGTTTGTGTGTCAGTATTTTAAAGAGATATGAGCATTGATGTTTAAGAGTGATCATGAGGACCATTGAAGTGAAATGCATCTTTATGATGTGGTTACAGAGTTGGGAGGCACAGGTGAAGAAACTGAAGGAAGATCTGAGGAATGTAGAAGGATACAGAGAAGAAGATAAAGTCAGAATTCTGGAATTTGATGTAAGTATTGTACATAAAGATTGAAATTTTAAACATATCTTGTAAAACTGAATCTTTACATAAGTCAATGTATTGATGACAGTAAAGGGAAGCAGGAGCCACGGGTGTTGTTGCTGAACTTCTGACCTTACTATGTAATATATACTGTATATTTGATATATTCCAATGTGCTATATAATGCAATAAATGAACCCAGTTATAGAACTGTTAACTACCTAGAAATTGGCGCAAATTAGTAGCAATCAATGTAAGGTCAGTTCATCATAATGCGACTTGTTTATTCAGCTTTTAAAATGAATTCAGTTTATTAGGTCTAGTCTTTAGCCATTCAGCTTAGGGTGTCTATGATTGACCCCAGCATTTCTTCCATTACGCTGTTTAACTGGAAATTAGTTTTATGAAGAGAGAGTGTTTGAAGGGAGAGGCCACCCTCCTGATTGCCAAATAGTAAATTTTGTGTGCCAAATCTTATTCATTTAGAGCTGTGGCAAATTCTGCCTAGATAGATTTTTCCCTCGAAGTAAACTATTATCTTTTTCTAAAATAATGGATTACCTGGCCAGGTATGAAGTCTGTTGATTTATGTACTGTGTAAAATGGATTGCTGAGTGTTAAGATGCTGAATACAATGATTGTATAATAAACCTTGTACTATTTATTTGATACTATTTCAGCGACTGATAGACACACTGAACCATGATGACAGTGAGATAAAGCGTAGATTGTCAGACATGGCACGTCGTATCACAGTGTATCGAGTGAATGAGAAAGCTCTCACCAGGAGGTACCAAACCATGGAAGAGATGGATGCTCAACAGAGAAAGGTACGCTGGTTCTTGCAGTCCTGTAATAAAATAAGAAAATGATTTCTTTATATTAGGCTCTACCATATAATAAATCATATTACAAAAACGAAGAATTCATAGGAAGAAGTTTTGAACTCTAAAGATATTCGTGCAATGAGAGATTCATGCAGGCTATCCCAGATTCTTGAAAGAATAATGGCCACTTTTTTATTAGTTTATACTAATTTATTTTAGCTCGATTGTGAAGAAAGCTTGTAGCTTATCGAGTCACTCTCGAGTCCGCTTCCTGGAAAAACCAGTACTGGTGTCATATGAGGAGGTACGGTCGTGACTTTGGTGGGGTTCGAACCCGCAACCTCCGGGATGAGCGGCAGACACCTAAACCTCTACACCACCGCTCCCCTAAAAAAAAATAAAAAAACTTTTTGATTAAAAAAGCAATTTCGTATCTGGACCACTTTAATTTTGTAATTAACATCAAAATGGTTTGCCAGCTGAAACTATATGTTTTATGTCATTTAGGACTTGCCATGAAAAAGTCAGAAAACCTTATAACAGCTTTGAAATCTTAAGCAAAGCATTATTTTGATTGTAGGAGGTTAATGTGAGAGTACATTCCAGAAGTGAAGCAAATGTAGACATATTGATATCTTTATAAACTGTTCTTGCTTTATGAAACAGGAAATCAGTCGTTTAAAGAATGAGATGACACAGATGGAGCAAGCAGTTGTTGAAAGAATGGGATATTTACAGAGATACAAGGTATTCATTCACACCATTGTCTTAAAATAGCTTGATTTATGTTATAGAGGTTAACATTTTGCAGTCTGTATAAGCAGTCATGGAGTTCTATGATCAGATTCAATCCTAATTTTACATATTGCATCTTAGATTGTCTTCAGTCACAATGAAGTTTTGCAGTTATTGCCCTTTCCAATTTTCAATGAATTGAGTTTCGTTCAAATTAGAGCTCCTTATGTCAGAAATGGATTTCGTCCAAGTTCCTTAGACATAAATATTAATCATTTCTAAGTTTTGAATCTGAATCATCTTTGTGGTCAGAATAATGGTGAACAGCTCGTGGCCCCTTGATAAAGTATATCATGTTCTGCTTAAAATAAGTGGAAGGGAGATAATCTCTCGGGATGCCTGTTCTAACAATATACCCATTTTACAAGGTCATTTTTTTGTAGTAACATTAATATCATTGCTACCTGTTTATACTCTGTGACACATTCCAGGATATGGCAGCATTTAAGATCGCAGGTTTGCAGAAAGCCATGGAGGAATCTGTTCCCAGCAGTGACCTTGATCATGCTAACAAAAAATACCATGAACTGACAGAGAAGTACAGGGATTTACTAGAAAAAGGGAATAACTTGGTTATGAAAGCAGAAATGCTTACTGGCCTTGAGGTATATTATTTTGAGAAAGTATAGATCTAGCTTAACATAAGTAAAATGGTTGATGATAGAAAACAATAAAGCATATACTTCATGCCTTACGTAAGAAATTGTTGAATACAGGTGGCCATTTACATGATAGTTGCAACTATAATTACCATAACAAAAGTCTGGCTACAAACTTTAAATATTTAAAAATGAAGCAAGCAAAGTATTTTTATGGCATAAACTGCAAATATAGACCTAAATAAATGTATTGTTTTGAAAGGTTGAAGTTAAGAGAATGGCTGTAGAGAATGATGAGCTGAAGAAGGCAATGACACTAGATAAGGAGAAGTTACATACACTGGAAGCTGCTCTAAACGAACTTCATAGGAAAGGTAACCTGTCTGTGACACCTGTTCATGTTTCTTTCTACCATGTACCTTCTAATAAATTTACCACTGATTTCAAAGCACCATGTCAGTTCAAATATTACAGTGGCCCACATATGATACTGAAATGCAAGCTTTGAGATTTTTAAAATATAGCTATCTACCTTAAAGTGATTTTTGTGCTTGATTTTAGAGTTATTTGAATCATGTTTGATTTTTTTATGCCTCTCAATCCTTCCTGATAAATTTGGTACACATGGTCATGTGTTCATCTAGGTGTGACAGATGGCACAGATATAAAGGGAATCACAGATGCTGATGTAATATCTACATCAAAGAAGATCACAACGTTAGAAATGAAGGAAATGAATGAACGACAGAGAGCAGAACATGCAGTCAACATGTATGAACAACAGAAATCTATCCTTCACAGTCTCGAAAATAGAAATAAAGAACTAGAGGATAAATTTGCTGAGGTAATATCTAGTTAACCAGGTTTTCAATTTTGAAAATCCTGGTTATTAGATTGGGGTATGGCGGGCGGATGGGCGGATGGGCGGATGGGCGGGCGTCAAACGAAATTGTGTCCGCTCTGTAACTCTTCAACCCTTTGAAGAATTTTGATGAAACTTCAGACAAATGTTTACCACATCAAGATGACGTGCAGAACGCATGTTCCGCATGGCTGGCTCCAAGGTCAAGGTCACAGTGACATTAACTTGAAAATCCTGTCCGCTCTGTAACTCTTCAACCCTTTGAAGAATTTTGATGAAACTTCAGACAAATGTTTACCACATCAAGATGACGTGCAGAACGCATGTTCCGCATGGCTGGCTCCAAGGTCAAGGTCACAGTGACATTAACATTGAAAATCCTGTTTACATGATTAACCAGGTTTTCAATTTTGAAAATCCTGGTTATTAGATTGGGGTATGGCGGGCGGATGGGCGGATGGGCGGATGGGCGGATGGGCGGATGGGCGGGCGTCAAACGAAATTGTGTCCGCTCTGTAACTCTTCAACCCCTTTGAAGAATTTTGATGAAACTTCAGACAAATGTTTACCACATCAAGATGACGTGCAGACGCATGTTCCGCATGGCTGGCTCCAAGGTCAAGGTCACAGGACATTAACATTGAAAATCCTGTCCGCTCTGTAACTCTTCAACCCTTTGAAGAATTTTGATGAAACTTCAGACAAATGTTTACCACATCAAGATGACGTGCAGACGCATGTTCCGCATGGCTGGCTCCAAGGTCAAGGTCACAGTGACATTAACATTGAAAATCCTGTTTACATGATTTTAACTTGATTTGGCAGTCAAAGGAAAACCTGGTTTCGTGGCATTGCCATGTTTCTTGTTCAAATTAATTTTGAAGGGAGTAACTGTCCTTAATAGATAATTATGTACTTTAAACGCAGAAAAATTAGTAAGGCTGTGATTTTCTGAGACAGTTATTCCGTCTGAAACAATGCATTATACCAAAACTAGGAGTATAGAGCAACTTAGTAAGCCAAAATGAAATCTCGAGGATGTAGCTTGATTTTGTAATGGTATAATCCTTATCTTACCATTTACAATTTGAATTTCTGCTTGGCTACATACAACTGACAGTTTTGTTTGAAACCATCTCTTTTATCAAATTTGACAGTTGGAAAATTACATAAATGTTTTGAAGGCATTGAACAGACTGAACACACAGCTAAGATACTATAAATGTCATACTTAGAGCAATATAGTCTTTATCTGTATTATATTTCAGATTACAAGATCTAATTTAGATCTTCAGAAAATAGAAAGAGAATTGAGAGATGAACTTGCAAGTAAGTTTCTGGCCATTGTTTCATTAACCTAACTGTATCCCTCTAACTTGGTCAATAACACTCCTGCATAGGTTTACTCTGATTTTGTGGATCTCACTCTGTGCATCATAGTATAGTTTAATTTAAAAAAAAAACAGTGGCAGGCCTGATAAACTTGATACATTGTATGACGTGTCTACAGTTAATCTGAATAAGTCATCCCCCACTACAGACTGAAGGGAATTGCCATTGCTTGTCTATCCCATCCACTTCTCCTTTCATGTCTTTTTACACCGATTAACTGAGAAAAGCTGTTACAGTTAGGATTTTAAACTAGGTCTGCATGATGAGTGGCATAAAGCCAAACAGAAATTTTGCAGGAAGAAAAAGTCATATGTTCCATGCAACTTGTGTCTAATGTTTACTTTATTAAGAAGTTTTGTGGACTTTATTAAGTATCAATAAGAGAGACACTGGTTTTGGTTGAATGTTACTTAACTGTTATACTTGCTATTCAGATTCAGTGACTAAAGCTGTGAGTGACCTTGATAGAAAGAAGATTGATCAGCATGAAGAACAAATACTCAACATGCAGCATGAAAACTCTAAACTCAAGGTAAGGAATATTAAGCTTGAATCTTACACTCACATGTGACAATATCTCATCACTGCCAATAATAATGTTATTAAAAGTGTTATACAAACATGAAACTTAAAATCTGGAGTCAGTGATAGAGTAAAATGAAGGCCTGATCTTGGAAACATTTTTATAAACAGATCTTCCCAGGCAAAATGTAGGTTTATAGTGTGAAAAAATGTGTTTAAAACTTAATTACAAAGCAGAACAGTCAATCATCAATTCTTTTGCATAAAATAAGGACAACTATTTGGTCATAAGAAGGTATGATTTTATGAGTGCCATACATTTTTTTTTAGGAAGTGACCGATGTAGCCAGTTCTCAAGTGAAGGCATTAGAGATGCAACACATATCTAAGGAGAAGGAAGTGAAATCACTACGGCAACAGTTACTTGACTTCCAAGTCCAGAGTGATGAAAAGACAATTATTGGTATTACATTGTTTATCTTGTACAAATATATATCATGTATGTAAATATGTATATCAATATTATTGTTTATAGAACTGGTGAATGATTTAAAACAAGCATTAGAAAAATTATCTTGATTTTTTCCATTTGCAATTTTTCACAGATTTTATCAAAAAAGAATATAACTGTTTTAATAATTTTAATGTCTAGGTAAACTTCATCGACATATTGTTCAACTACAAGTGAGTGAAGGAACGGCCGTGAGAAAACTGGAAGAGTCGAGGAAGAAGGTGACAAAACTGGAGGCGATGATTTTACGTCTTGAGCAGAAAATAGATGACAAAGAGGGCACTCTCTTCCATAAGCGAAAGGAAGCCCAGAATAAAGTTCAATACCTGAAGAGAAATCTACATGTAAGACACGTGTTGTTTTTAATGTTTGTTATACAAAAACTTATGTAGCTGATAAAATTGCTCCAGTACTCAAAGAAATTATAACTTGCTCATAGAAAGATGTTTGTCTTTGGGTTTGGGTTAATTTAGTGTACAAGTTTAATATAGTTACTCCTTTGTTTGTTATTGAATCATGCAGGTATTTTTGAAGTAGGCTATTCAAAGTAAGAGTTTCAGATATATTGTTTCTTCCGTTTGTTCATTACCGAATGAAAATGGCAAGTCTGATATTTCAGTTTACAAATGGTGTATTTCTGTTTACGATTACTGTTCTCAATTGGTTTAAGAATATAATATTAAGTGTATTATTAAGTGTATTTTGTGTGTTGTTTGTCAGGACCTGAGATTACAGTTTGCTGGTGCTATACCTTTGTCTAAACAAGAGAAGTTTTCCAAGAACCTGATGCAGTTACAGCAAGATAAAGTCCACCTCGAAGACGAACTTAGACAGGTATGTAACCACTATTATTTCAAGTTATACATTTTATGAACTGGTAATTCCTGAAATACTGACGAAGTAGGATGAGACCATCTTCTGTGTCTTGTAATCTTCTTCATTATTATTTGCTGTTAACAGAGAAAACATCAAAATGTTTATCCAGTTTGCTGAAACTTGATAATAGCATCATTTTTGTTGAAGTCCTTTTGAGATTCCAGTACTAGTGCTTGTTGAAGAGGGACCGTCTTTGATCATTCATTGGGATATATATTCACTGTCAGTGTTTGACCACAGGTCGTATTTTCTCTATGTTGTCTTTCATGTATGATAATTATACCCCTGAAACGAAGTAAAGGGGGATATATAGGAGTCACCCGGTGGTTGGTCGGTCGGGCCGGCGGGCGGGTGGGCGGGCGGTCGGTCGTTCCGTTGCATTTTCCTTGTCCGGAGCATAACTTCAAAACTACTAGTTAGAATTCAATACAACTTCATACAATAGTCAAGCACATTGAGAGGAAGTGCAGTGCACAAGAATCATAACTCCATCTTGACTAATAACAGAGTTATTGCCCTTTGTTACTTTTCCTTGTCCGGAGCATAACTTCAAAACTACTAGTTAGAATTCAGTACAACTTCACACAATGGTCAAGCACATTGAGAGGAAGTGCAGTGCATAAGAACCATAACTCCATCTTGACTCATTACAGAGTTATTGCCCTTTTTTACTTTTCCTTGTCCGGAGCATAACTTGAAAACTACTAGTTGGAATTCAATACAACTTCATACAATAGTCAAGCACATTGAGAGGAAGTGCAGTGCACAAGAACCATAACTCAATCTTGACTCATTACAGAGTTATTGCCCTTTGTACTTTTCCTTGTCTGGAGCTACTTGAAAATACTGGTTGGAATTTAAAACAACTTCATACAATGGTCAAGCACAATGAGAGGAAGTGCAGTACACAAGAACCATAACTCTATCTTCAGTAATTACAGAGTTATTGCCCTTTGTTGCTTTTCCTTTTCCTGAGCATAACTTGAAAACTACTAGTTAGAATTCAATACAACTTCACACACTGGTCAAGTACATTGAGTGGAAGTGCAGTGCACAGGAACCATAACTCTAACTCATTACAGAGTTATTGCCCTTTGTAATTTTTCCTTGTCCGGAGCATAACTTGAAAACTACTGGTTGGAATTCAGTACAACTTCATACAATGGTCAAGAACATTGGGAGGAAGTGCAGTGCATAGGAACCATAACTCTATCTTGACAATTTACAGAGTTATTGCCCTTTGTTACTTTTCCTTGTCCGGAGCATAACTTGAAAACTACTGGTTGGAATTCAATACAACTTCCTACAATGGTCCAGCACAATGAGGGGAAGTGCAGTGTACAAGAACCCATAACCGTATCTTGACTTAAAGAGTTTTACCAGTTACTTTCTTGCCTGGGCATAATTTCTATATTAGAATTCAATTCAACTTCCTTCAATGTCCACAAGAGAGGAAGTGCATTGTACAAGAACCATAACTCTATCTTGAAAAATACAGAGTTCTTGCCAGACAATTCTATAATTTTAGTCTTTTTGCAATGTATTCTGGTACCTAACTTCCACAGTTTAGTGAAGCAGTCTTGGGGTGGGGGGTTTAGTAAGTTATGTGGATCTAGCTCTCTAGTGTAGTATATATAAATCTAGTAACACAGGTTGATTGACAGCTGCTCTTAAACAAAAATACACCGGGATTTTCAGGTAAAGAAAATCAAGGAAGAAAATGAAGATAAGTTGGCTGCCATGCAACTGCAGCACAAGAGTTTACAGGATCTAATGGCAACATTGAAAGATGGGCGTGGTGCTGCCAAGGTGAAGGAATGGCATGGAAAAATGGATACAATCAGACTGGAAGAATTGAAACATAGAAGACATATAACTAAGCTACAACAACAGGTAGGACAATATGCAGTTTTGCTAGCATGTATTATGCTGATTATGTATTGTTACAACCTAACTGATTTTTGTCACGCCTGCTGGTGATTGCTCAACAAAGTCATCACTTTAGGGATTGGTTTGTGTCAGTCCATCAACATGAGCTTGAATCGGGCTTTAACTTCCTCATGCATTGAAGGATCTTGAATTGACTTGGCACTATGGGACAGAGTTCCACACATGCGACCCTTGTCCATAGGTCAAAGGTTAAGGTCACACTTAGAGATTAAAAGTAAAAAATGAATGCATAGGACCTTATTGGACTGTTACTTTCTGAAATTACCTTTTGGAACCTAGTACTGTTCTGAAAATACATTAACTAATGAAATTTTATGATTTGTGATTGTTTCTCAAATTCCCAAAGTTTCATGATAAATCATTTGATTTTAAAATCACTGTCTGAAATGACTTAAATCATACTTCATTCTACGAGTATAATACATTAAAAGTCTCTACAAAACTGCAAAATACATGAGCTGGAAAATTACATGGAATGATCTCTGTTCAGTGTTGAATATAAGTCTTATAATATCATTTCAGATAACTTATCTTGAAGGAATTATCAGAACACATGAAAGTGGTATAGCTGAGTTTGAAGCAGATAATGTAAAACTAACTCAAGTAAGTATTGTAAATCTGTGTGTAGATTTAGAGTAGATATTTAGTGTGTGAATGAATGTAAGTTAGAAAGTTTACTGTGTATATGTAGATGTATGGGAAGTGTGTTTGGGAAGTGTGTTTGGGGATGGGATGGCTGGATGTGTCATTTGGAGATTTTAAGGGCATCTCCATTGATCAGACAGGTTGATGTGCTGCCAGCTTGAGTAAAGAGGGGTACAGAATGCTTATTACCTTGTGAGTGACATTAAAGGATATGAATTGGGAGGTCAATTTTCTCGGACAGAAGGTGTCTTGCTGACCATTGCAATACAGGTGACACCAAAATAAACAATCACTTACCCTTTTACGTTCTGATAGACTTTGTATGTGACAGTCTGTGTGTGCAATTTTCTCGGACAGAAGGTGTCTTGCTGACCTTGCAATACGGTGACACCAAAATAAACAATCATTTACCCTTTTACCCCCCCCCCCCCCCCCCCCCCCCCCCCCCCCCCCCCCCCCCCCCCCCCCCCCCGTTCTGATAGACTTTGTATGTGACAGTCTGAAAAAAAAAAAAAAAAAAAAAAAAAAAAAAAAAAAAAAAAAAAAAAAAAAAAAAAAAAAAAAAAAAAAAAAATTTTTTTTTTTTTTTTTTTTTCCCCCTGTGTGCAATTTTCTCGGACAGAAGGTGTCTTGCTGACCATTGCAATACAGGTGACACCAAAATAAACAAACACTTACCCTTTTACGTTCTGATAGACTTTGTATGTGACAGTCTGTGTGTGCAATTTTCTCTGACAGAAAGTGTCTTGCTGACCATTGCAATACAGGTGACACCAAAATAAACAAACACTTACCCTTTTACGTTCTGATAGACTTTGTATGTGACAGTCTGTGTGTGCAATTTTCTCGGACAGAAGGTGTCTTGCTGACCATTGCAATACAGGTGACACCAAAATAAACAATCACTTACCCTTTTACGTTCTGATAGACTTTGTATGTGACAGTCTGTGTGTGCAATTTTCTCTGACAGAAAGCGTCTTGCTGACCATTGCAATACAGGTGACACCAAACTAAACAAACACTTACCCTTTTACGTTCTGATAGACTTTGTATGTGACAGTCTGTGTGTGCAATTTTCTCTGACAGAAAGTGTCTTGCTGACCATTGCAATACAGGTGACACCAAAATAAACAATCACTTACCCTTTTACGTTCTGATAGACTTTGTATGTGACAGTCTGTGTGTGCAATTTTCTCTGACAGAAAGTGTCTTGCTGACCATTGCAATACAGGTGACACCAAAATAAACAAACACTTACCCTTTTACGTTCTGATAGACTTTGTATGTGACAGTCTGTGTGTGCAATTTTCTCTGACAGAAAGTGTCTTGCTGACCATTGCAATACAGGTGACACCAAAATAAACAAACACTTACCCTTTTACGTTCTGATAGACTTTGTATGTGACAGTCTGTGTGTGCAGTTTTCTCGGACAGAAGGTGTCTTGCTGACCATTGCAATACAGGTGACACCAAAATAAACAATCACTTACCCTTTTACGTTCTGATAGACTTTATATGTGACAGTCTGTGTGTGCAATTTTCTCTGACAGAAAGTGTCTTGCTGACCATTGCAATACAGGTGATACCAAAATAAACAATCACTTACCCTTTTCGTTCTGATAGACTTTTGTATGTGACAGTCTGTGTGCCTTTTTCAATTTTCTCAGGACAGAAGGTGTCTTGCTGACCTTGCAAACAGGTGACACCAAAATAAACAATCACTTACCCTTTTACGTTCTGATAGACTTTGTATGTGACAGTCTGTGTGTGCAATTTTCTCGGACAGAAGGTGTCTTGCTGACCATTGCAATACAGGTGACACCAAAATAAACAATCACTTACCCTTTTACGTTCTGATAGACTTTGTATGTGACAGTCTGTGTGTGCAATTTTCTCGGACAGAAGGTGTCTTGCTGACCATTGCAATACAGGTGACACCAAAATAAACAATCCTTACCCTTTTCGTTCTGATAGACTTTGTATGTGACAGTCTGTGTGTGCAATTTTCTCTGACAGAAAGTGTCTTGCTGACCATTGCAATACAGGTGACACCAAAATAAACAAACACTTACCCTTTTACATTGTGATAGACTTTGTATGTGACAGTCTGTGTGTGCATACTGAGCATATCCAAGGCGGTATTATTAGGATAGATTTAAAAGTTAGTGAATGGCATGTTTATTTGTGTGTAGCTAAGATACATTATAGTTACAATATCTTACTTGCTTATATGTAGTTTAGGGGTGAAAGAGTGTGTTAGTGTAGATGTTTAGATTTGTGCTATAAACCTGTTTCACATAAAGTTCTCTTTATTAAAACACCAGTGAATTAGATGAAATTGCTCAATTAAATTGACACTCTATACACAGTTATGTGAAGTTTTGTTGTTGTTGTCTTTATAGCTCAACTGAGTTTGAATTGCTCATAATGAGCTTATAACAACTTTTCATTTGTTGCCTGTCAACCACATCTTGTTTCGAACAACATTCCCTTAATCACAGGGCCAATTTCAAACAAAGTTGTTCAAAGAATTCCATTCCATGCAGAACTGGTTTCCATAGCTACTGAAACAAAAAGACTTAAATATCTTTCAGTCAAAAATTGCAAAAACCAAGAGGTTATGGATTTGTTATATACTGTCATCTATTTGCCTGTTTCCAAGTTTCATCAAATTAAGTCAATGTGGTCTGTTAGAATGTTAGGGTCACTTTTTATATTATATGTAGGAAAAACATTTTAGTGCATTCCATTGCCAAAGTCTGAGATTAAATTGAATAACCTAAAACAATATTAATGCAAATAATAGAAAGGATTGCTATTGTATTAGCGTGAGAACTTTAGATGCTTAACTTGACAGGCTAATCATCAAAGAATCCTTACAAAATGCAACATGTATTCTTGAGAAAATCCGTGACAGCTAAATGCCGTGAAAAAGCGAGTGTCTGTCTCGTGGCGAATGGCTTCAGTATAAATAATTAGAAACTGGTTAAATCATGCCCAAGATGTATTGAGCAATCAGCTGAACCCATGAAAGTGATGGAATTTTCTAGCCGGCCTTGACAACGCCTTCCTACAGATTTGTTTGAGTAATAAGGCCAAACATACCTGTTAGTAAATGATTACTTTTCGCTACATTGAATTACGCATACCATGAGTAGTCCGCGGTGTAGTCCGGATAATTGGAGCAGCAAAGGACGCTGTTAGAACTGTAAAATAATTGCTCATAAAGGCAGACGATTCCTATTTGACTTTATAGGCATATCGAACAACCCCTTTGCATAATGGGCTACCCATGGATAAAAGTTTCAGGCGTCGGTTTCCATATATCCTGAGAAGTTACAACCTAAATGACCAAAAATGGTCAAAGTTGCTTCTAAGGAACAGTTGCTACAATAATCATCATCGCGCGCGAAATGTACCTAAGCTCCGAGAGGGGGATAAAGTTTGGAACTGGGGCACGGTCATTTCCGCCGCGCTCTTTTCATGCACAAACAAAAGATGCATTGCTCTTGATTTTTAAGGTCACTTCACACAGGATTGCCTCGATACAACTATTGGTGTTTTTTGGGTGCACAGCGATTTATTATTAACGGTTGCTATATTGACACATCGTTCGTAAACGGGACATTTCTCAATATAATTGTGTCCTTGAAAAACATGTACATGTATTATTTTACATGCAATTAGCTTAATGTCCCTTAAAATTACCTATCATATTTTGAAATACTTTCAAATAGTGTTCTGTGGCTGTTTTGTTCAAATAAATCGGACTCGAAAAAAGTTATCAATATTGTCTCTATGGGTTTGACATTGTGTTCTCGTCATTGTAATTAAAATTTCGGAAATGACTGCAAACATCGTTCTGGTATTATATTTGCTGTTTTTGTAGGGTAGTCGTATTGTTTCGCGAGTTTTCTGCAAAACGATTTGAAACGATTTCTGTCCAGTATTTAGCCATTTCTCAATATAATTGTGTCCGTGTTATATGATAGTCCCGTCGGCTTGATATGTCACGGAAAAACGTTAAATATAGTATGTTTCTAGACTTCATTTCCTTTGTGTGAACATAGAGGCATACCTGTTCTTGTCATGACCAAAGGTGCAGCTAATGATCAAGTGTATTTAGAACTTAGCTGTCACAGTCGGGCTGAATATACAGTCATTTAATATACTGTATAGAAATTAAAGAACCACTTTCTTTATCGTTTAGAAAAAAATGTGAAATTTGAAAAGATGGAACTGGACAAGGCTTACAGACTGTTGTATATTAGGTCCACGTGTTTGAATATGACTACTTTAAATCATGAATTTGCTTTTAAACACACGTGTCAGACATGAGACAAGATATTTTCTTATTTAGTTTAGTTTCAACGCATTTCCTTCTAGAAGTATTAGAGCTGCACCCACTGTCGCGTAAGTCTTATAATTTCTGGATCAAGTGTATTTAAAACCGAGCCTGCAAATTTTGTAAAGCATAGACAAGCGGCTTATGAAATATTATAGATCTACCTGATCTAATACACATGTTGTTTAAATCTTGAAACGGACTATAACAGATAGGATCTCCGCTAAACTCCGTATATTTCCGGAATCGATCGAATGAAATGTGTTTATATAGCTGCCTCGTTAGCAACGCGTATTCTTTGCAAAGTAAAATATTACAGATAAAGAAAAAAATGTAAGAACAATGAATTAATGCATAGAATCTGGTAAGAAGTATTAACGGAAAGAAAATAAAGAGCATATACGGAAGAAAAATGTAGTTACTGTAATATGTACTTACTTTGAAGCCTATAGGTTGTCGTTGCCCCTATAGCTCAGTGGTTAGAGCACTGGTCTCGTAAACCAGGGGTCGTGAGTTCGACTCTCACTGGGGGCATGGGTTCTTTTTTTCTTTTTCTCCCATTTTATCCAAAATTGTAGCCAGTTGTTTGTTGCTGCAAGATATCATGCGTTTTGTCAAAATGTTGATTAAAAGAGCTGTAGTAACGAAGTCTTGTTTTAGCTGCATTAGTTTGGGGAAAATTATTACCATCGCGATTTTTGTGAAATTAATTTTAATTATGGAAACAAGGTCTTTCAAATAGTATGGTCCGGAAACGAGAGTAATACGATAAATAACTTGCCTCGGATCACGTGACAAACATCCGGGTACCCGCCATTTTGGAAAAAGAAAGAAATTATTGATACTTTATATCTACGTATATCTCGATATTTTACCAATCAATTTGACCAACAAAGTGATCCTTAATACAATATGTGCATTCCCTTATCATTACATAATATTATATTTTACCGATGTTTCGTTTTAGGTGGATTTACGCATTGGAAAGTTGACCCATACGAACGGGTTTTTCATCACAAATGACAAAAAGCCGAAAACCGACCTAATTTTAGCGCTTCTTTCCTACTTGCATGGTGTTCATGGGATTGATGTAACATCTTTTTCTCATAGATTTAAGTCTAATGTACGTCTGTTATGTCTTAGATTTTCGTATTTCACCCGTATTTTAATTTTCTGGGACGGTTAGATCCGTTCAAAATCTAAAAATGGCGTCAATGGTGATTTTTTTTCGCGATACGGTGATATTTTGTGCACAGGTTTTCACTATATATTTAGGGTCAAATGATGGAAAATTGCTAATTAAAATGTAAATTAAGAGTTATTTTTGAACGGATATGAATTAGATTTTCGTTTTTTTATTTTATAACATAATAACGTACAGTTTTGTAAGACCAGTATCGCGAGTCAAATTACCATCCCAAGACGGAATAGCATGGACCGTGTTTAACTCGCGTTAAAGATAATAGTTAATTATATATAGAGGTTTTAATTTCACAGTTTTACAGAAAATTTCATCAGCTTTCCAATTATACCATTTTTTAAATTAAATGTGGTATTTAAATGACACAATGACGGGCAGTTTTGCATACAACTATCGGACAAATACCAGTTTACTCGCTCGGCGTGATAAATGCACGGCGTGATAAACGCTTCCAGGCGAGACAAGATTATCAGTACGATAAGACATTTATAGAGGGCGTTTCCGGACCATACTATTTGAAAGACCTTGATGGAAAGAAGGGATTTGCATATCGTCTATGATTTTGATATGACAGTAGATCTTGTTGCGTTTTCTCCTTTAAATCTTACAAAATAAATCTTAGGTAGAATCTATGAGAAAACTAAGATAATTTACTTACTGACAATATAGCGAAAACTTGAACATTTGAGAGCGGTGTGCTCAACTTTGTTGTTTAAGAACCCAATAGAAATAATGTTTAAAACTAGAAAATGGAAATTATGCGAATGAACCAAAGATCACATGGAAAAAAATGTAATATTTATATCACAGAAGCTGAACTTTACCACGTATACTCTGTAGTCAGGATGATTAGATTCCGAGTTTCAAATCAGTCCGAAAACTGCTGTAGTAATCTATTTTTGGCGCCAAAATATCATTTTACGCATGTGGTGGCTGCACGTGCACAGTAATTGTGACTTAAACAACGATGCATGTATATATTTTCAGGAGTTTGAAGAGAGACAGTTACGATGGGAACATCGCGAGGTAGAGTTGGAGCGGCAGATAGCTACACTAGAGAGGCAGACGGCACAGATAGCCGGTGCTGCAGCCAAGGTAGGCGGCATTAAGGGATAATTGTTATTTATTTGATAAAGTTCATTCAAATTATGCGTTAATTAGAACAAATGAAATTATTCACTAACAAGGTCAAAAGAAATTAGATCTGTTTGATTGAAGATATTTTCAACAAAAGCTCAAAGTTACGGGATATTTTATCAAGTATCCATGGTTTGTAGATCGAAACAAAATTATTTCATACCTTTATATCCTAAAGCTTGCACTGTTGCCACGTCAAGCCACTTTGGCTGAATACGTGTATAAAAGGAAACAGACGTCATCATATGCCGCGTAGTTACTCAATAAAGAGACGTATAATGGGAACACCAGCGGCCACACATGTTGTCCGCTCTCCAAGTCGAACACT
This sequence comes from Saxidomus purpurata, assembly GCA_022818135.1. NCBI lineage: Eukaryota > Metazoa > Mollusca > Bivalvia > Venerida > Veneridae > Saxidomus > Saxidomus purpurata. Next base: position 56,572,388 of record JAFMSR010000003.1, read on the forward strand.
TTTCGTCTGATCTTCACCAAACTTGCTGAAAATATTTGTGGGCATAATGTCTAGGCTAAGTTCGATAACCATAGGCATAATGTCTAGGCCAAGTTCGACAACCAGCAAAATCACCCAAGGCACTTTTGGATTATGGCCTTTGAATTCCGAAAAATGATGAAATTAGTCTTGTCTGCTCTATAGCTAAAACAGGTGAAATAGCCATGTCCTGTCAATAGTTCGGATTTGTACAAAACCTATGAACTGCCAGATACAAAGTTATGCCTCTCTGACGGGCGTATTTTGTGACAGTTTGGCACTCTTGTTTAATAACGTTTATTTCTTGCTGTTCTCAATTCAGTTCGAGGAAGCTGTTGGTAGGTTACCAGACTCAAAGTTGCCAGTTGCTAACCAGTTAGAACAAGCTATCTCTACCATTAAGTCTAATGTCAGGATTATACTGGATACACAGGCAGATTCTAAGAGACTCAAACAGGTAATGAAGTCAAAACATGTTTTCTGTAAAAGCCAGAGTTAATTCACAGATTTGGTCTGAGTATTTATTTGAGCTATGTGAATATATACAAGTTGTTTAACTGGAAAACACTATTTCATTCATAATAGAGAAAAGTCAAGTTCCATATATATCTGAGTAGAAAACCAAGCTTTAAATAACTGAGGGTAAGTATCATTTCAAGTTTGTATGTCACAGTGCAAATTATATCTAAGAAGGAAGAATGAAGATTTGTATTGCATATAAAGGAAAAAGTTTTATTCTCTTATGAGTTGTCAGGATCATACTTAATACAGTTTTCTTGTGATAAAAATTGACATGTAGTCAATATTCTTTTATTGCAGAGAAATGAGGAACTTGAAAAACACAGCCGGGAACTAGAGCATGCCCTGATTGCCCGTGATAAAGTTATAGCCGATCTCCGTTTACGTATGCCTGCCACGGCTGAGCGAGATGAGATGATACTGAGAGCACAGTCCAAGGCAAACACGGAAGCTGAGATCAACAAGGCTACACATGATCGTAACTTTGAGAGTGAACAGTCAATGAAAATAGCTCAATCAACTATAGCTAGTTTACAGGTGAGGTTTATGTTGTTATAGACCAGTCTCTGATTGAGGAGTTTGTAGGAGTGAGTAATGTGTCTGTTTAACACGGCTGAATCACAGACAGGGAAGCAGTTGCAGTTCTTCATTTCTTAAAAGTTTATTGCATAAAAACAGATAAACATAAACAAGCGGTTGCATATTTAATTTAAAGCAACTATTTCTCCATTTTTAGCTTGACTTTTCTATGAAAAGGGGAGCTATCCTACTCGCCCCGGCGTCGGCGTTGGCGTCACACCTTGGTTAAGTTTTTCGTACCACCCCACTTTATTTCAGAAGTATTAGAGGTATGGCTTTGAAACTTACCATACTTGTTTACCATCATAACCTCCATCTACAGACAAGAGTACATAACTCTGTCAAGGGTTTTTGACAGAATTATGGCCCCTTTTTGACTTAGAAAGTTTATTGAGCTTGGTTAAGTTTTTCGTACCACCTCACTTTATTTCAAAACCATTGGAGGTATTGCTTTGAAACTAACCATACTTGTTTACCATCACGACCTTCATCAACAGACAAGAGGACATAACTCTGTCAAGGTTTTTGACAGAATTATGCCCCTTTTTTACATTGAATATGGGTAAAATCCACTTATTGCCTTAACCCTTTGAGATATTGCTTTGAAACTTTTAATGCTATTTCACATCATTACCCCCATCTGTACGCAAGAGAAGGTAACTCTGTCAGGGATTTGTTTTAAAAATTAAGGCCTTTTATCGACTTAGAATCTTGGTTAAGTTTTTCGTACCAGTCCACTTTTTGACTGAACTGTTTGAGATATTAATTTGAAAGTTGGAATACTTGTTTACCATCATGATTCCCAAACATGGGCAGGAGAAGGTAATTCTGTCAAGGATTTTATTTGAATTATGGCCCTTTTTGACTTAGAAACTCAGTTAAAATTTTCATTCTTGTCCACTTGTTAACATTTGAGATATTACTTTGAAAGTTGGAGTACTTATGTACCATCGTAAGACCTATCTGTAAGCAAAAGAAGATAACTCTGTGAAAAATTTTCTTGATTTGTACTTACAAATTCCTAGTTAAAGTCTTGTGTGCCCTTAACTGTCAAAGTTTTGTTTTATAGGCAAGCACTAAAAAAGTCGAGCACGCTGTCCTACTGACAGCTCTTGTTTAGCTATGGTGGAAAGTAGTTTATTAATTACAGAGAATTATAACTAGAAAACTGTTGTTACTACTGACTCAAGTTGTAAAGAATTCAAAAACAGCATCCATGGTTAAGTGGTTAGAATTGTTGACTTTAAGTCAACTGTCATTGATCCAGCGTCATAGGTTTGAGCCCCGCTAATAACCATCTCTCTATATGTGAGAAAGTAGGCAGTTTCTTATAGAGGCTGGGTGTCTAGTACTGGTCTGTCCCAGGAATGATGCCGAGGTGAACTACCTGCTTGTAAATATCTGAATGTTGAAACAGGCATGAAACCCAGAGTAGAAAAAGGAACTTAAAGCTGAATCAGTAAGACTTGTGTTATACCCAGCACTAAAAAGTAAATCTTTTGATATAGTTGGGTTTGCAATCTATTTATACTAATAACAAAAATTAATTGAAATTGAAATTTAAGTCGTATTTCATACAGCATCTTATGACTTCATAAGTTAATTTAAAAGGCTATATCTTATGAAGAAGGAAAGTGTTCTGCTTTGTACATAATGGTGAATATTGTTATCTGACTACAGGCAAGAATCCAACAGAAAGAAGAAACAATATGCAAGTACCAGGACTTGTTACGCCAGGCACGAGAAGACATGCAAGATATGAACCGGCGACATGAGCAGGAGTTACGCGCCATGCAGCAGAAGATACATATGAACACTGATGCGGCATTCAGCAAATTTAAGGAAGCAGCCCAGCAAATTATGACTCAGAAATTGGCACAGCCTATTACAAATAAACAGGTAAGTGCATCTGTTCTTAATACTGAGTTGAGCTGACTAAAGCATGCATTTTAAAGTTCTACTAGTTGACAAGTTAGTCAATCTGGCAACAAAGTGTAAAGAATTTAATGAAATTTATGTAAAAAGGTCGAGAAAATATTTTAAACATTTATTTTAAAAATGTCTGTGTCAGTTGTAAACTTCAGTAAAGGCAAGAAAATAAGGTGTACTAGTGAAAAACAATGAGCGTGACTACAATTTCTTATTTAGATTTCTCGCTTGAATGAGCTAGAAGATCTGGTTGTAGAGCAGGAGAATGCCCTAGCTGCCATGGCACAGAAAATACGATCCAAGGATGGAGATGTTGTGGGGCTAAAAACTAGACTTCAAGAACTAGGAGTGGCTCATGCTGGTGAGAAACAGAGGTAAAGATAAACAACCATACTTATTTAGAGATAACTAAACCTAATTGTTGAAGAAGTGCCTTGATGAATATTCTTATTACAATTGGCCACAAACCTTTCTGGTGTATGTTAGTGCTTTAATTTTACAGTTTGGATACAGATAGAGAAAAAAGAGAAGATTTTCACAGTTCGTGTTGAGGGAGATTTTATTCTCAATATTTGATATATAGCAATGCATAGTTACGTTGAACTGAAAGGAAATAATGATGTATACAGTATACAAAGACTGCTTGCTTGCTTGTCAAAAAAACCCAGAACAGGTAAGTTTTTAAACTGGCTAGGTTTGAATAAAGCATACAAATAGGTTTTATCTTCCAATTTTCTGTAGGGGAAGTAAACATTAGAATCTTCTTCACTGTTATATTTTGCTTCGATTCAGTGTGGTTGGTCAACTATCAGAAGAACTTGCCAGCAAGCAGGCAGAGGTTGACAGGCTGAAGAAGACGGTGGAGCATCAAGCTAAAGAACTGGAGTTAATTA
>JAFMSR010000003.1:56582486-56620913 GCA_022818135.1 Saxidomus purpurata
GAATTATAATACAGGTAAATTATGTTTATGGGAACTTTACATAATTCATAATGACGTCTGGTGAACAAAAATATATTGTAATGCTTTTTTTCATAAAATGCGTTTTCAGTCTGTTTCTCATACAAAATGTCAACGAAACCAACTAAATTTACGAAATTATCAATATTTGAGTACACCGATAATTGATATAGCAGCACCTATCTGTAAACGTGAAAAATAGGTTTGTCTCCGGCAGTACTGGAACTCTGAACCTTTATTTAGAAAGCGTCACCACAAAAGCAAGGTCATGGACAAGAGTAGAAGTGTCGTATTCTACTGACATACTTGTATCTAGTGCCGTATTCTACCAACATACTAGTATCTAGTGTCGTATTCTACTGACATATCACATGCATCTGAAAATGCTTGCCTGCCAAAATCTTAACTTGTATACAAGTGAATTTACGGTCATTTTCTGTTGTGTTATCACAACCAAGTTTCCTTTCTATACTGCAGACAGTGAACACAGATATTTTCGCTTATGAACTGTGTTTTTATTTTCAAAGTCAATGGTTTCTCCCTTCCTTCAATCTTCGGAGTGGGGTCGGGTTGTTGAGTCTGAGAAAAAATTCCAAAGCAATGAACAGAGACGTTACGTTACTTCGGACATAAAAATGAAATGGCAGGCATGACAGTCGGACCGGTAGTTTATTGACGATTATCTAATTGATTGTACTTTATCTCATACATTTACATGTATTTCCATTCTTTTATATGCCAACCCATAAAGTGTATGTTGGATGTCTAACAGTAAACTGTTACAGTTCGCAAGATGAGTGTAGGATACTGCACTCTGACCAATGCAATTTACAACCAGGTGTCGCGCATGAGCGAAATGTTGGACACATGACTTCAGAGTTACACGATTACTCAAAACATTGTTTAACTCTTTGACTAACTACAATTTTTTCGAGTATTGTTCACTTTTTGGTGCAGAAACATTCGACCAATGATAAAGAAAACATTTAAAGAATCTGCGGGAGTCAAACATTTTGTTTTGCACTGACCGCTGTGTCGTCAGTGTCACTGAAGTAAAATGTACACACTAATCTCAGACTAATAAATCCTTGATATACTTATGCACACTAATTTATTTCCAGTGTCAATGGCTATCCACATATCCATAATTATGATAATCATTAGTAAAGTTCTAGGACATATGATTAACTCACGCATGCACGCGAGACGGTGAACTCACAAGAAGTTTTCGGAAAGACATTTAATGTACACATGTAGCAATGCATAGTAATGCATATAGTAAATTGTACGTATACGAGAACTTGTGCATATTACTTATACTTAAAATAAACAAAAACAAGTTATATGTGACGATTATGTTGGTGGAGTGCTGCTGTATATGTCCAACCGATAGTACAGCAGGGGTGTGGAATTCCTATGTCCGACTTGTGTGACACGGGATTTTCTGCCGTCGGACATGCGGATTTTTCTGTCCCGGTTGTCCGCTTTGAGGGGAAAATGAGAAACGAATAAATAATGTACGAAAGTCATGTTTACGCCGAGACCCTCTAGATATATTTGCACTAGATTCTATTGGGAAAACCTTTTAATTTTGAGAGCGCGCTGGTTGTGTTTTTCTGTTTTTTGTATGTACATGTATTCCCTCGTGGATTAGCCTCAATATTTCGACTGCAAGACAGACCCATTTTACAACTGACGTTACATCTAGTCTGTCTTTGCTAAGGGCGGCCAACGTATATAGCAAAAAGCTCTTGCGCACAATTAGTTGGGCTACTCGTGGAGGTACACAATAAAACTTTCATAGTCCATTTCGTATGTTTGGAGAAAGTTCCATCTAGCTACTCCATTGTAATTAAAGTGCACATTCATATCTACAATATCCGATATTGATTCTGTCATGACTTTAATATTTTCTTTCCACGTTTTTCGGATCAAATGAGTGCATGAATGCGGTTTAGGCAGAACGTGACGTCAGAATCAAATAAAGACTGATCGCATGCGCCCCTATTTGGCCTTGTCATTGAAAGTACGGAGGGGAGGAGTTAACCGATATATACATGCTCTATTAATAGTTTCAGATTCGCCTTTGTGTGACGTAAGATTGTAACTCTATTGATTGCTAAAACAGCGTAAGGGCAAACCCAACTGCAACGCGTTGTAATGACAGTACATTCTACCTGACCTCACCAAAACATGTAGGAATTAGCTTTGGATAAGGGGAAGAATTCAAAGTTTGATGAAAATTAACTCGTTAAAACTGCTGCTAAAAATTGTCACAATTGACAACTTTTGTTATTATATGAGCCTCACACACACAGTTACATCTCATCAGCCTACATGTATGTCAGGACTTAAATGCTTTGCAAAGTCCTATTCACCTCTTTCTAGGAATTTTCTTACAGATTTAGGTCACTGTAAAAAAAATCACAATAAACTTTATCAGTATTTGCTTTTTTATCACTTATTTATCTGTGTATCATTTATTACAAAAAAAGGATTATATATCTAGTTTCAGATATTTGATCTTCCATCAAACGTATATGATGACAAAATTCACCTTTCTGGCAATTAAGGTGAAATAGGAAGAAGGATAGACAGTTTTTACTTAATAGTTAGTTCTGTCTAATAGTGTTTGGTATTATAAATGACATTAACAAGATTTTAGAATCTAAAGGAACGTTTGTTTTGAGTGGCCACCAGTGTTAATGTTACTTGACATAAAAATACCAATCTATTCTATATTAAAGAGTTTAACCATTTGTTGAAGGAGTCACTGTAAGGTCAAAATAAATAATTTCGGAGCTGTAAATCATGATAATAATGAAAATCAAAACAAACAAGGCATACAGAGCTGACATATCTTGGCCTTGTAAAACCAAGGAAGAAAATCGTCTTCAGAATTTAACCTATTTTTAAGAAATAAAGTTGACAAGCATGAAAAACTAATGACACCTTAATACCCATGTCACATAAATCATGCATGTAAGTAAAGGCTAAGTATAAAGGTGAAATGCTGGAAATGGAAAGTGATTGATTTCACTTTTGAGACACGCTAATCTACAGGTCATGTATTCACTTAATACCATAAAAGCTTTTTAACAACCTTTAATACACACTCATCAAGCGTAATTCCATTTTTTTTTTTTTGGTATATGATTATTTACATGTAGACTTTCAGCTTACTTATTCTACCAACCTATATTCCAGGACGAGATCTTCTGGTTCATTTCATTTGATTGCCTAGAAATTATTTGCACTATTCTCTGCCGTGCCAAAATTGGAAACAAGTTACAAATCCATTTATGCAATTACAGATGCACTAGACAGAGTTTTATAATCTCCAAGATGCACATAGCGCATAGAGTAATCAAAAACAAAATTTTTGCATTTAACTTTTTATATCACGCCAGCCTTTAACAATTCAGCGTAAAAAAGTAATCAAAAATCACAATTTTTTAGATTAAATGATTTTTTGGAGTCATTGTGTTTTGTACTGCACCCAGATGACTTGTGTTTGAAAGATTACTGCCCATAAATAGCAGGTCATAACTTTCAGCTCCCACAGTAAATTAGGCACTGCTAAAACATGACCACCATACAACACAGTTCTCTAATATAATTTCTTCATCAATTTTTTATTACTCTTTTATTACTTGTCAAATTGTCCTTTGGGAGGTTGACGCCTTCATTGAACTATATAAAGATTGCTTTTTATTTGTAACTTCACACACATGAGAGAGACACCGGGACAAAGTCGGAGCAACAGTAATTGTGTCTCATCAAATAATGCGGTACATTGGCCCCGGGCTCAGATCACGTAGGTTAACAACCGAAATGTGTTTCTCTACACTATTTGACACAATTACTGTATCATTTTTTCAGCAGAGTAAAACCATATTTTTATAAAGATATTTGATATACATACTTTGTATTTACATATAAATTTAAATGTAGCAAGAAGAAAACTGTATGTTATCACAGACTCCCTAAAGAATATATTTAGAAGATAGATAACATATACCATTTGATTTGTCTGCAACTCAGATTCCTTAAGTTACTTTTTAACTGACTGCCTGGTATAGGGTAATAATTTGACACAGAGCTTCCTGGTGTGAATCTGTTTGCAGCAGAATTGGAAAGTAATTTCACTGCTCAAAATGGAAGAAAAATTTAAAAAAGATTTAATTAAAATTTAGGTCATCAAACTAAGGTATTGAAGCTAATTGAACAACATTTCACCTTCAAAGGTCTGTCATTAAACCTATCTGACATCTACCTTAAAGTAACAATCTGACATCCACCCTAAAGTAAAATTATTTGAACCACCATGTACACTAATTGTTTGTAGATACCCACAGGTAGTAAAGCACTTGTAATAACTGACCCTGTAATTAGAGGTTATGTTCTCAGCTTCAATAGACTTTACTTACATTTATAGTACAGTCAAGTCAATGTCATATAATTTGAGTATTTATCTAGCCATAAAACTTGTGTAGTTTACAACTTTCTCAAGACAACTCAAGTCCTCTCTCAACAATAACGTTTTAAAAAATATTTAACACTGGCCTGTAAAAAATCCAGACAAAGCTTAGAATCTATAATATTAGACATTTCATCTATTAAATTGAGACAATTTGGCGACTTACACCATTACATCTGCAAACATATTACCAATTTCAGTGCGAAATACAATTGCCTTAATTAAATTTATCCCAAATTTAGGGAAGCTTATAATACATTTTCAATATGGATACAACAATAATTGAACAGAACTGAAATACCAAACTACTGAATGCTGGGCAATATTGTGGTGTGTTATGAACAGAACAAGACACAAAATAAGTAAGTTATTGAACAGAACAAGGCAGCAGGGAGTAAGTGAAAAGAACAAGGCAGCAGGGAGAAAGTGAACAGAACAAGGCAGCAGGGAGTAAGTGAACAGAACAAGGCAGCAGGGATTTAGTGAACAGAACTAGGCAGCAGGGAGAAAGTGAACAGAACAAGGTAGCAGGGAGTAAGTGAACAGAACAAGGTAGCAGGGAGTAAATGAACAGAACAAGGCAGCAGGGAGTAAGTGAACAGAACAAGGCAGCAGGGAGTAAGTGAACAGAACAAGGCCGCAGAGAGTAAGTGAACAGACATTTAGGCATACACTGGACAGCAATAAAGAATAAAGCTGACAGAACAAAACACTCACAATAAAGAAGCTGGATGAAGTAAACAGCTAGAGTCTGTATATCTTTATTTCTATGACAAATCAGTGATGTTGGGTAAAACAGCAATATTCTGGCATTAGTTGCATATTTGTCTTGGTTGAGCTTTTGATTTTGCATACCATTTCAAACTATTTTACCCATGAGAACATAACTATGTATATTTTATAATTATATATCTACAAGACGTATAGCAAGAGTTCTGCTCATCAGCATCCGTCATCTACTATTATAGATAACAAAAGGAAACACAAACCTTTGCATGCACAGGTCAAAATGTCCAGACAGATCATTATTTCTTGGGATGAGAAATAAATTGATTGATTCCAATATATAAACCTACTGTGTCTCACATTAGCCTCTTTTAGTGTGAGCTCTTTTTGTGTGAGCACAGAATATCAAAGTCTGCAATCTAACATACTTTTTGTGCTTCCTAAATGTTTTCATTTTGTTTTTCAATCTCTATGAGCTGTTCATTTCTATTATATGCCAACAGTGGTCACACAAGGTATTATAGAACAACACTGACAAAACTAATCAAGTAATTGAATGATGCTATTACAGGTTCCTATAGCGTCATTTAAAAACATAGAAGCAAGATGTTTAACAAGAGTTTTAGCATGCAAGAATGTCACCAGAGATTTCAGAACAGGAATGGTTTAACCACTTGCCTTTGAAATAATTATGTAACCAGATAAATTCCACTCTCAATATGATTGGACCACAACTATATTTGACTAGCAAAAACATCTTATCCCTGTAGAGCACACATCAGCATGAAACATTCGGCCTTGCTTGTTCAATCAGAATCGAAATGTTGCAGGAATAATGAACAAAAATTTCTGCAAAAATATATTTGAATAGCTGTATGACTGCAACTGACAGTTTCTTTATGAACAATGCTTTGGATCTGTTGAATTTGTAGCTACAGTATAACCTCTGTAATACAACCACCCTTGGAGAGAGAAACAATGCATACTATAAGACAGTTAAAATATTGCTGAGAATTGTTATCTGTAAGTTTGTCAGGTCCAATTAAAAGACTGTTTGTTCAAGGAGGTTACACTTTGCTTTATGCCAATATCTGTAATAGTATAGGCTGCCTATAAAATTAATAATGCAAATTATAGACAAGACAAGACAACTCTTTATTAGTACGATCAGGTTACTGATATATAGTCTATATTACATTCTTCTGTATGGTCTGGAATTTTGGTCTCTCTTTTGGTAACCACAGATATATAGCAACTTTAAAACATTGCAACAGCTTGTTAAAATCAGACTGACTTGATTGACACACACTTAAAGACTTTAAGACTTCTTGTATTCATAATTGAATTTCCTATTTTCCTTAATATCATACTTTTCAGAAAGTATGTGAGTTTTCTAAATTTGCATGCCTCAGCATAAACCACATCATTTTCAGCATGCAAGTGAAAGTATGAGTGAGAGTCTAATCATTTTGCTGTAATTATGACATTTGGTGTCTACTACAAGAATGCTCATGCAAGCGTGTGAGTGGATGAAATACAAGTTACGTTTGCCAACAAAGAACATTTTCCAATTTGTGTTTTTCTGCAAAATCAATTGAAATTTGCTAAGCAAATCAAATGATGGGTTTTGTGTTGAAAGAAGACTGATAATAAAGCAGACTTCAATTTCCAAGTGTTTAGTGGAATTAATTCAATTACCGCATCTGTAACAGAACCACGAACTGCCGTTCTGCAATGCTGGCAGTACTTTCAAAGTAATTAAGTTAAAATGGAGTGACAATGATGTCACAGTCTCTTGTGAGGCATAAAGATTACATCAATAGCCTCCCCTAACAGGATCAAACACAACACCACTGATCACCATGGAAACTGTTCAACATAGTAGTAAAATAAAAGTAAATTATGTGCCATTATGTAGGGGTTAGAGCTCTGAACTCTTAGCCAGTTGGTCGTTACTAAGGTTCTTAGTTAACCACTACAGTGGACTTTGACCCGAGATCCTCCCTGATCCCTTCTTCTGACCCCGAATACTAAATCCAAACGAAACCACAGTAAACTGTCATTGAGAGTTTGTAATACATTTGTGGTAAAAAGTTCAATCAATGTGAAAACATTGGATTCTGTAGAAGCAGACTGCATGCTTTATGTAACAACGTTCTATAACTATCAGCAAAACCGTCATTATATCTTCAGTCAGGTCACCTACACATTAATATACAGGATTATTTTATAAGAAAATGTGTAATTCCTATTCTCAAGAATGGCTATTTGTGACATTCAAGGACTGTATCATTTTCAAAATGCAATAAATCAGACTCAGATTGTTTAGACAGTGACACTTGTGGCTTTATTACTTCAATAAATTCAAGGCTTGAAACTGTGTACAGCAGTTGTACTTGCAGTTTAACAATTATATGCAATTTAGAAACTATTTTTGCAAACAAAAAATACTTCCTTTTACAGCAAAATTATAAAAGATGATATTTCAAAACTTCTTCATTTAAAGCTGATGTATTTATTCAAACAACACAGCTATTATTCGTACCTTCTGCAATTACTGTAACAATTTTTTTGTTATCCTAATTTTGGCACAAATTTGCCTTAAAAGATTTCCTGTTCTAATTATAATTCTTATAATCTTTGACAAATTCAGTCTGATGCAGAATGTTCAGAGGGAATGAGTTAATATCCAATTAAAACTTATGAAGTTTATCTAATTTGAAAATGCATATTCTCGAACTAATATTTAATACTTTTGATGACTGCTTCCTAGGCTAGATAAGAGACAAGAGTTTGAAGGGGAAAAAGGAACTGCGTTAGGATTTGAACCTGCAACACCCTGGTTATGATGGTCAGTCAGATCCACTACCTCTACACTACAATATCTCCAAATGGCATAGTGCCCATATAGGATTATTCTACTGCTGAGGATTCATATCCCACCCATGTACCTCCCCAAATCCCTTCAGCGTATCTCCTCAAATCCCACCTAAGTGCCTCCCCAAATCCCTTCAGTGTATCTCCCCAAATCCCACCCATGTATACCTCCCCAAATCCCTTCAGTGTATCTCCCCAAATCCCAACCATGTACCTCCCCAAATCACATCAGCACTGGCTGTCAACAAGTTTTGTTACCTTATACACTTTCAACTAATACATGTTCATGTATACAACTGGACCTTATCACACAGGTACACATGTATTGTATTCTGAAAACAATTTACAAAACTCCTGTTTATTTAACTGACATCAAAATGTGAATTCCTTGAAGGTTTCAAATTTACCATTTTTGATGGGCATATCAAAGTTGAAATTTGTTTACCAAACTGGTCAATATCCATTATTTTCCCTGAGAAGAATTAATACAAAATTAATTCAAACCTACATGACACATACACATAGTTTTGTGAGTTACTTCCCTTTATTGCAATAGAGTATTATATTCATAAATGATAACTCTTTACTTCAGCGGAATTACCTTAATTGTTCTATCAAACATATTTACTACAGACAAGTAACATCACTAAAGTATCTAAATCCATCGTACATGATCAAAATCATACTCTTTTATGACATATTTTACTGTTTCTAATTAGCACCTCTAGGGGCATTGCAAAATTCAAAAGTGTGTGCATACTGGAACGTAACCTTTGAATGTCATTAATTTTAATTTTCCACTCACAAAAAAGTTGAAATTTAAGAAGCATAAAGGTCGAAAGTCCTTCCTCGGGACCCAGGTTATTCACATCATTTATGAATGTCAGATGCATCTGTACAGTCTCAGACATGCTCCATTTCACATGTGAGATGCATCTGTAAAGTCTCGATCAGACATGCTCCAATTCACATGTCAGATGCATCTGTATAATGTCAGACATGCTCCAATTCACATGTCAGATGCATCTGTACAGTCTCAGACATGCTCCAATTCACATGTCAGATGCATCTGTATAATGTGAGACATGCTCCATTTCACATGTCAGATGCATCTGTACAGTCTCAGACATGCTCCAATTCACATGTCAGATGCATCTGTACAGTCTCAGACATGCTCCAATTCACATGTCAGATGCATCTGTATAATGTGAGACATGCTCCAATTCACATGTCAGATGCATCTGTACAGTCTCAGACATGCTCCAATTCACATGTCAGATGCATCTGTATAATGTGAGACATGCTCCAATTCACATTTCAGATGCATCTGTATAATGTCAGACATGCTCCAATTCACATGTCAGATGCATCTGTATAATGTCAGACATGCTCCAATTCACATGTCAGATGCATCTGTATAATGTGAGACATGCTCCAATTCACATGTCAGATGCATCTGTATAATGTGAGACATGCTCAAATTCACATGTCAGATGCATCTGTATAATGTGAGACATGCTCCAATTCACAAGTCAGATGCATCTGTATACAATGTGTGTTGGTAAACAAGGTGAAGATCAACATTTAAACTATCCTAAAAAAATGTCATCTAAATACCGGGTCGTACCGATTATAGCCTCTTTAGAGGATGGTCACTGAGGACCAGGACCCAATAAGCACAATTACAAACAAAATGTCAAAAGAATATGCTATTGCATACTAGATCTTGTTATACAATAGACATCAGTTCTTGGAATATTGCAGGAGCATTGGAAAGACCAAAGGGCATGACCAAAAACTCAAAAGACCCTTGAGTGATAATTAATGCAGTCTTTTCTTTGTTGTCCTCATAACTTCGACCTGAAGGTAGAGAGGGGCCATTTCTAACTTTATCTGAATAAATTTTACTAGTGTTAAGTTTTAATGTAGTTTTTTGCGAATAAACTGTATGTACTGAAAATAATTGTTCATTTCACACTTAAATGTTTGTAGTTTACTCTTAGAAATCTGGATTAAATTTTGCCAATAATTTTGGATTTCAGTTTGATCCTCATCTGTTAATGGACAATAAAATTCTAAACCAGGTAATATTTCTGTTGTAAGATCACGAGATGGGCACTTAGATTAGAAGGAGGTTACTAATTAGAAACAATACAGTACCAATAGTGACACCCACATGTATTTTAAGATTATTTAGAATATTTTGTGAACTGAAGGTGGATGATCATGAACACTGAATACACTTCACTATTCTTAAAATTACTCTCAAATCTGATCAAGCAATTTAATACTTTCATTGGATGCATTAAGTAAAGTTGATCAATGGATCAAAATACTTGGTTACAATTTTTCAACTCATCTGCTCATGTTTTTATACATCATAGCTCAAATTCAATGATGGAGTCTACATTATTTCATTACTCCCTGATGAAAAACAGGACAAAATTTGATGAAAGAAACAGTAGTTGAAGAGGTTTTAACCAGCAGCTGAAAGATCAGCTCATTTGCATGATTTAGTTATGGTAATATGTACATTTCACAGCCTGGTAAGAGTATCTTAGTTGACATATTGATAGAACCCAGACAGAATTTTGTATTACAACAAGACTGTTACATACAATATCTGAGACTGTCTGACAACTTAAAAGCTTTTGTCTGACTCAGTAAATCTACTAGAATTTTAATATGCAAGGTCCAGTATGCTAATTTAAAAGTATTCTAAAGTAATACAGAAGAAATAATTAGTTGAAAACAAATCCAAACAGACTATGTATTTATCAACAAAGACAAAGATTTTTGTCTATCCCATTTGACTACGTTCTCCGTTGGTGTTTATTTTACAGGGGTTGTGCTGTATTCAAGTGTCAACAGAAGTAGATGGTAAGCTAGGTTTTAACAGCTTCCACTGGTTGAAGCTTAAGTATGACAAAAGGTATCAGTGTATAGTTTCAATTTACATGCAAAGACAATACAAATTATAATGCTGTTAAACTGAAAGATGTGATGGGTCTTTTGGTCAGTGCAATTGCTTTAAAATTCAGGTCAGAAAATGATCAGTCAGATCATGACAGGTTAATAAATGAATGTATATCTGTAAACTCTGCATTTTGGTTGTATTTTTCATTAATTTAGGTTAAAAGAAATTTAAGAGAGCTATAATTATATTATCAATCATATAAAATCCCTGAAACTGTTCTAAATTCTTTTTGAATGTAACAAATATTTTGTTTATGTAAACTACATAATTAAGGGTTAGACATAAGCTATACAGACTTTCAGTTCTAAAATCTAACAAGCACTTGCCTATACATATTGTAGAATCGCCCTAGCTATACCATAGACAAATTTACATACAAAACAATATCTTAATCAATTGACAGCTATTTTTTGGCAATTACTCATGAAACTGTCAATATTTTTACACCCTAAAAATGCCTTGTATCATCTAGGGTCATAACACGGTATCATATATCAATCAAAACCGTGTTCATATAATCACTCATAATCTTCCTCATTTACAAGAAAATCACAGGGGTAAAAGCATACAATACTTCGAAAAATACTGATGTATGCATACATTCTTTGAAGTAAACCAAAAAGGCTTCATCTGCATACATAATCATCAGCATAGATAAAGTATGAATGATCTCATGGTGAAAAAATGCAATTCATACAGTAAATGTTCACACTGTATTATGATTTACCTACTTTTTTTTAAAGATTCTGCATTTATTGGTCTGACAAATGTGATTACCTCCCTTTATTAAACAGCTTTAGTTAAAGTGATGTAAACCATGACCTACCTGTCTTTATGATTTTTTTTTCTAATTTACATAATTCATAACTGTAACCTTTCAAAACTTTCAGTAATACTTATTAATATACACAATACTGCCTCCTATAATGACTGTGCCTTTGCTCAAATTGTTAATTTTTCTGTAGATTTCTGAATTATTCTCACACATATCATATTGTCATTCTGAAATTTGAATATCACCAAAAAATTATAGTAGAGCTCAATGAAAATCTTATTAAGAAGTTATCTTAGATCTTGTAACTGAAGACTGGTTGATGTCTTCAGCTCCAACCAACATACAATTTCACTATTTTTAAATACACAACATTATGTCTAAGTTGAATGTATAATGAAGTAAGCTCTCCTGAACAATTCACTAGGTGACTGCCAGGAACTTCAACTGACTGGAATGCAGACAGTGTTACATCACAATAAATGACCATCAGGCCCAAAGCAAGTGACTGCAAAGCAGATACTTCAACATTCACCCTATGTGATTACCGACACAATGTACCAGGTGGGGAGGTAGGAGGTATATACGGTGCTTTGAGAGGAAAAAAACTGCAAGTCTGCATGTAAACAGCAGATATTTTCATATTAGAAATCAAAAGTAGGAAGTTTTTTGAGCAGGTAAGCATGGTAAGTGGATAATTTTCTCAAAACAGTACTCATGCATAATGACCAGTACCTATAGCCATATTGGCATTGTTCTGAACAAGAACATGCAAGAAGGGATACCAACCTAGCTAAGGTTCAAACTTGTCTGGTGTTTTAGAAAATTTCATATCATTAGAAGTTTTGCTGGTTGTGTCTGGCTTTTCTAGTCGACTTGATGTCGGATTATTTCAAATTTAAAACCTTATCATGTAGCTAATGTACATTACATTTACAGGATGTTATACCAACTGCTGATACTCAAGATTTTGTGAGCTCTAGGTTTAATGTTTTCCTCCTAATTAAAGTCCTGTAATACAGTATAATCATTACAGCCTACTCTTATACCAGTCATCCATTTTAATATCTACCTTCTTGAATGACACCACCTGGTAAACTAAACAAAAAAGACAAACATTTTAAGTGAGCCATGTCAATATAAGATGACATCTCACATGATCCCTAATTACCTCCATGTAACACCGCAATCCTCTATTTTATCATGTGACTATTTATATACAATATTTTAATTACATTTCAAATTAATCAGCAATTAATCATGAAGAGCTTCTATTGTTTAATGTAATGTCACAGCTGCTATTATATACTGTAATATATATGGAATTTGAAGATGATAATGAAAAGATATACCTAAATGTCTTTCAAATATCTGTGTTCTTTTGCAAGCAGGTGGCTTATTACCAAGCAGTTTTCTTCTGAATCACCAACTCTACAGCTCAGTCGGGATAATGTGACAGTGACTATATATTGCATAAGAAGCGAATATTATTGTGTAGATTCATGCGATAATGTTAATTAAGGATTGAATGTTGCATTCATGATATATCTTAATTTTTGTGGAATGGTTGCAAAGTGTGGGTATATTCTACTGCAACAATTATAGCCCAAAGGACTACAGAAGACATGGCAAACCAGAAGACAAGTTTAACTCTACTGAAGACTTTAATACAGACATTGTGGGTTTTCACATCTAATTCTAAAAATTCAAGGTGACAAAAATGATACAAAAGAATGCAGGTTCAGGAGGGATGGCTAAGATCTCTGAGCTGTATCAATATGTACTGGTCTGGGTACTGAACATTTACTTTTAATAAGGCCATCCTTAAAAAATTGTTTGTTTGCCCTAACGCGACCGACTGATGAAAATCCTCCCGACTGACTTTTTTTTTTGGATCTGAAAGCCAAAAAAAAATTTTTCTGCCGTCGAGAAAAACCGTTCCGTTTTTGTCATTTTCCATCTTTCCGGTATTTCTGTTCTGTAGTTCTTTCGTAAGTAATACCAATCAGTTATCCTCGACTATGCTTGACAGAACGTGCAGGGGTATGGAAATCCTTTATTTTTTCACTTTTCCGCGGACGAGTGAGATGTACAAATTCACTTGTCCGAGGTCAAAATTCACCTGTCCAGATTTCACATTAAAACCAAATTATGTGAAACAAACAAGAACCAGGTTAAGATTTTTATTTTATATGCTAATCAGTACATGTCTAGAGGATTCTGCAAAGCTCGGACTTCCGAGTGAGCTTGGGAGTGCCTGAAGTGACTTGGAGTACGGAGAAATATTACGGCACTTCAGGGAGTGTATTTGCGACATTCCGAGTGGTTTTACACGTAAATTAACGGGTTTACGGGAAATAAAAATCAGATTTATTATATTCAGTAGAAATGTGTCCACACTGTTGTATGCATATTAACTCAAAAAGATTTGGCGACCGACGTACATTTTGTAAAGCGTGTTCAATATATTTTATCACCAGAAATAAAACTTACTCACAACATTATTTATTCCAAACTATTATTTTTATAATCCAAAATTATCAGACTATTGTCTAGAGCTACTGTTACATGTCTCGAACTGTCAAATATCTCGGTCTTTTTGATGCCACGTGCTTCTCGAAGATCAAAGAAAACTCACATGTACAATATAGCGTCGGCGATTGTTTTTTGATCTCGTGACACCTGCAGCTTTATCTTTTATGATTGAGGAGGTTGCAGTTAAAATAATTTATTCGGCAAATGTTATTCATTAAAATAAATATTACTGGAAAAACGTTGACTTTGACAGTTGCTGAAACAATAAATGACAAAAACACGAACACGCTGGAACGCCGCGTTTTGTTTTATAAAGAACAGTTAGAACTTTTTTAATGTTAATTGATAAATATTTGTTTGCATCCACAAATTGACAAACATTACTCAGTCAGTGGTGTCACATAGCTTGGATTTGCAAACAGTTTTGCGTCACCCTTTACGACAGGCCACATTTTCCACACCTACCGCTGGTGACAAATGCTAAGGGACCAATTACAGCTTACTTTAAATGGAAATGAATATTGTAAGTCAACATAAAGGTGATAAATAGTTTAGATTCTGATAAGAAATAACTCAATTCTTTTTGAAACAATAAAAAAACATAATGCCGTGATAGTATACAGTAGCGGCGATTCTCAACGAAAGTATGTCTGATTCGAACTTTGTAATTCAATGGATTTTGATTCAACAGGTCGCCTTTACAGGTGTATTAATGTTGGTTTTCATAAAACTGCAAACAAATCGGGCGGTTCCTGGCTGGATTACTTTGGACTGTCTTACATTATTCATTTCCTTTTCTCGAATTTTGACTTGTCCGCGGACAAGTTGGGCAGAAAACGCGTGTCGGACTAGGAATTCTGCACCCCTGACGTGTACGCTGAAGCTCACTCCGCAGAGAAATCGTACCAATAATCGTGTCAGAAATCTGACACGCTCGCATTTCAGTATTTCATAAGAAATGAATGAAAAGAATAAATAATTTTATTAATAAGACTATAATCTTGCCAATTGTATCTATTTAGCGTAAAGCAAAACGAAAGTTTCGAGCAGGTCAGAATTTTCACATATTGATAGCCATCTTGCCGATTTGACAATTATCACGTGGCCATTCCCACGAACCTTTGGAAAAGGATATCTGCGGGAAATCGCCGAAGATTCCGATTGCGGTCACGATCAGGGAAAGTTTATTCATTTACATGACCACGTGCGTTTTGGCGCGAACACTTTATGTACCGCGTCGAAAATAAAGTAATTTTGTTTTCAAATTAAAAATCATAGTGGTAAATGCTATTTTATATTTACACTCGTCCTTTATATCATCTAAACACTAATCAAAAGGAAATATCAAGCATTCTGAATTACATGAAAAATAAGTGCGATTGCGTCATACGAAAGTCCGTTGTAAATGTAAACAAAATGATTCATGTTTGAAAAATCGATGTTTTTGTAGTCAACATTGGTTGTAGAACATCGTAATTGGTTTGAAAATATGAATTAATAAATTTATGACCTAAACATGACCATATTTCCCTTCTGATCCAAAACTCTAAAGCTGCACCTGACGAAAAACAAAATATCAAAATAGCGGCATTTAGAGTTTTGGAAGCCAGAACTAAATGTTAAACCTGGCAATGTCAGATGAAAAAATTCCACTCAATTTGATATTATCTGAACGTAAGTTTGTAAGTTCTCGCATAATTAAATTAAATTTTTACAATGGTACAAATTAATTTTCCTATGTTGAAGTTCAAATTTTATAGATTTTTTATGTGTACCTGTTCCTAACCTGGCCACAGGTCCAAATACAAGGCTCACTCGGACACTGAGTTGTTTGACATTCTATAGCTTAATAACTTCTTCAAATTTACGGTTTGAATGATTTTACAACACTATTAAAGCACTTCTGGAATGAGCCTTGTTAAGCACTTTGGGAGCCTGGCTTATGGCTAAAATGGTAATGTGCAAACCACCACCCATGCAGATATGTTACAAAGCAGGTTAATAGCATTCTACAGTGGGGTGCTAATAGCTAATAGGTACATACAACAGAAGAAATAGAGAAATATTAAGACAAGAAAGGTGCAAATATTAAGTGTACAATATGTCAGCTATTAATCTAAGATACAACATACATGTCACTGTATGTACAGTTAATACAACATCTATAAAACATCTGAAAATCAAAAAAAAAATAAATAAATAAAAAAAAAAAAGACCTACCTACCTACCCACTGAAAAAATTCTGGGTCGCGTTAGGGCAAACAAACAATTTTTTAAGGATGGCCTAAGTACATTCAAATGCAGAGTTCATGGTTATACTAGTAAAAGCTGCCATTAAAATCCAAATTGTTACTATATTTAATTGGCAGAGTAGAATTCTCCATTCAGACTCTGACTGTGACAGTCTAGACTATTATAGTGTTTCAGACTCTGACTGTGACAGTCTAGACTATTATAGTGTTTCAGACTCTGACTGTGACAGTCTAGACTATTATAGTGTTTCAGACTCTGACTGTGACAGTCTAGACTATTACAGTGTTTCAGATTTTCTGTCAGAATGCCAAGACACTGTCAGTTAAAAGCTACAAATTGTGCACTGGTCAATGAAACTGAAATCAAACTCAATCTACCAGACAAGTTGTGCTTATGATATAATGATGTTATATCCAATCATTTGAAGACCTGAAGATCTTTACATACTGTAAGCAATGTCTGGGAGTAATAAAAATGCTACAATATAATAAATATCTATAAAACAGCAATCACAATATCACAGACAGTCTGGCTCACTACATCATATATAGTCAAAGTACTCTTACAGAATGTAGCAACAGATCGAGGGAGCATTGATTTCTGGGTGTCCTCCTTAGTAGCCAGACACAATAAAGGGAGGTAATTCACAGATAATGTACAAATACAGAGGAATATTAATAATTTGAATCATGTGATCTCCCTAAAACTTGCAAATATCATTTTTGTCGATTTTATGATGACCACTGCAGAAAAACATCATAAATTTCGTTAAGGGCCATATAATTATGATACTACTTTAACTGCAATCAAGAAAATACCTTCACAATTGCCGATAATACTGACAAACACAAAGTACTTATGGTGCAGCATACCACAGATGCAACAAGATGTCCTCCCAAAAAAACAGAAATAACTAAAATAGAGTCTACTCCGGGCAGTGAGGTCACCTGTGGAAGTCGCTGGAAAGTGAATACATTTTGATAGCTAGCAATAAGAATGAATGAAAGATGTCACATTCGTGGTATTGATACCTAAGTGATTTTATTCCTACTAAATGTGTCACCTAATAACTTTATCTTCACATAAAACCTGTCAGCAGCAGGATACCAATGTGCTGACACATCATAAACGTGAGCACATTTCCATGTCAGCATTCACTGCCACTCATTATAATATTACAGTCCGCAATCCAGCTGTTGTTTTAGGCTGGGCTGGATAACTGCAAATTTCAAATTGCCAAATGTGAAAGCAGATCAAAACCCTGTTGTTGTGGTACCTTCAAGCCATTTTTGGTTTGGATTCATAACTTTCTTGTTTTTATCTTCAAAAACGCATAAATACTGCAAGGTCCTTACCAAGTTGTCAGGTTCAGGAGTATCTTTTCAAAAATGTTGGCACACCTTGGAACAGAATGTCAAACTCGTCATGTCTACACAAAAGCTTCAGTAAAGTTATTCTATAGCTGATTTCATATTAAGCATCACCAGAAAAACTTGTCATTAATGTCAGAAAACTAATACCAATTAAGATGGTGGTTTTACACTCTGAGACCAAACACCAACATGCTGTTGGAAAAGCCTGGTACTAAGCACATTTCTTTAATAATACATAATGTCAAATCAATCATGTTCAATTAGATATGCAAATGACTAGCAAAGTGTAGAGTAGTTGCATGAGATGTCAATTCTTGTTACCCTAATTGGAAGAAAATGCAAATGACATTTCACAATTACACTCAAGTAAATTCCTGAACAAAATTTCTTTGAAATGAGGGTTGATCTTTTTTAGCAATTAAAATTAGAAATGGGGTCCCACTCAACAAAACTTGAACTACAAGACATTCCCATGAGTATAACGTGTTCCTAGAAACATGTCACTGTCATAACTAGATTAGAAGGTGTACAGTACAATTGTGGTTCTTGCATAACCTCTTAGTAATAACATCTATTGTACATATTAAACACAGAATACTTTATTTTATCGATTGTATACTACAGTTGCTCCAGTAACTTATTTTAGCACCCCAGGTCTTGATCAGTACTGCAGTCATCTTCCCAACAAATAGATTCAAAACCACAGCCTTGCTGTCAGAAGATCACTTTTTTACTGGTCACAATACTGTGGAACTATTTACTGCACAAAATGTGTACACTACTGTTCATTACAATTAACTCTACTTTTGACATAAAACTGCACTTGTCCATATCCCTCCCCTACCCACACCACAAACCAACCTGACACAGAGGTCCAACCTGAGACTGTAGAGGAAATGCAATCATGAATGCAACATTATTTTGAAATTTTAAAACTATCAAGTAAGTAAAAGTGAAATATTTTCTAAATAACTCAATAATGATACTTTAAAACATTCATCAAATAAATAGGAACCTTCAGCCTTTAAACACTATAATTTAAGGGCTTCTAAAACTGAATAAGATTATTTATAATTTGAAAAAGACAATTTTGTTTGCACCTGACAGTTACTATTACTAATGAGCAAAAGACAGTGATAACAGTTCCTTAACAATCTCCATTTTCAATAAAGAATGACAGTCGTAGTCATGAAAATTTTGCAGTTCTTTAATAATCATAATTATCTAAAAAAAAAATACTGCAGATCACAGACTAAAACACCAGATTTATAACAGTTGTAACACTATAACAGCATGCATGATGCACATTTTTGTATCCATAGAAACTTAATTATCTGATTTCAAAGGCATTGTTTCCAAGACAGACCCCTAACAATAAATCATTCTCTCTTTCCCTGGCAACTCAAAATCTGAAGTCTGTGATTACACTACCTGAATGGCATGTTATTGCCATAAATGGGCTGTGCACAGGTGAGGCACATGTCCTCACAATGAATGACCTATGACCTGTAGTGTCGCACATGTGCCTGGACACAAGCTGTCTTTTGTGTCCACAAAAATGTAGAATAAATCATTGTTATGGCAACAGATTAATTACTCTATCAACTATGGCACTGCCCCTGTGAAATGCAGTTCATGAAATCATGAACATTTCAAGCCATTCAAGAACGGTTCATGAACTGGACTTTGGATGTTCTTGATTGGTGTTCATGAACTTTTGGACATGAACTGCTCTTGAAAATACTTCATGAACAGTTCATGAACTACTGAAGAATCATACAGAGTTCTTGAATTATCTGTGATCTGATGTTATAGGACAATCACTGACATTTCATGAACCACAAGCATTCATGAACAGTTCATGAACTATTTAAGAACTGGGACTGACAAATCTCACAGCATGTAAATATTATGCGTACCAACTTGTCACAAGTTTTTTGGAGGGAATTTTTCTGATGGAATAAGAAAGTGTTTTTTTGCAAAAGTAAGTGACTTCATGTCATTTTTGGCAAAAGTAAGTGATTTTATTGTTTAATTTCTGTTCTGACTTTTTAAGGGAACAATCACATTCGTCTACAATAAAGAAATTGTGTCAGGTTTATTTGTCACAAGTTTTCACGACCCTTTTTCACACATCTGCTAGCACAAGTCATAATTTAATTGGTTTATTGTCTAGCAACAGATGGAGGAGGTATACTAAACTAGAGTTTGTTACATGAAATTCAGGAATTGTGATGAAATCACATTTTGTTTTGCAAATTCACAAATTAGTTTTAACTTAGTGCAAAAACATGGTTTGGCCATGAACTTATAGTCATGAACAATACATTGCCTTTGAAGAACGGATGAACGAATATGAAAAAACTGTCCATCATAGTGAAACTGATGCAGCACTGGATTTAGTGTCACATTTAAATGCAGATAGCAAAAAGCGTTTTTTTTATCATGTTTATTGTCATGATTGTGATAGGAAGGCAAACTTTTATACACTGTCAGACAAAATAGCACGACAAACTGCTTGTTTCCTGTTGGACAGGTCAAATTTTTGTCCGACAGTCGGATGAGTTATGGGAGAGTCTGAATGCATGAATACATGTGTTGTAGTTCATGAATTATGTAAGACAGGTCTTGTCATAAACAATTCATGAACTATTCATGCATTTTAAGTCATGAACAGTTCATGTCCAGAACATGAAGTAAAAATGAGACAATATGCTTATAGAGCAAAACATTCATGAACAGTTCATGCACATTAAAGTTCATGAACGTGTCTTGAACCATTCATAAAACAATTTGTTCTTGAGCAGTTCATTAGTTAATCATGAACTGTTCTAGAATATTTGGCAATGAAAAGTACTTGAAAAGTTCATGATGCTTTGTTAAGAACTGTTCATGAACTCTTTATTTCATGGACATTTAAAGAATTTGTCTCATTTTACTTTCAAGTTTTATGAAGAACTTTTCATGAATTCAGGATTTGAACTATTCATGAATATTTCATGAACAGTACTGGTTCATTTCGCAGGGGTGGGCAGTGATGTGACTGACCTGGGTAAACTACTGCACACTATTGTGTGAAACAAACACCAACCTAGACATTCTCCAGTTCAAGTTCTGAGTAATCTTAAAGACAAAACCTCAGGAAAGGCAAAGATGGCAATATATGTATAATAATTTACCATAAATTGGAGCACTATACCTACATATATGTAAGAATGATGTGGGCCATCTGTATACAGACAAACATTACTATAACTGTTTCAAGAATAAGACTTAAGTATTTCATCCATTCATATTTCCTGTTTTCTTACCAGATAAATTGATGGAAAAGTTGTGGGCAAAAGATTTTTGAGATTTTTGTAATAAATCAATGTAGACCTAGTTTAAAGGTAAACAAATATATAGTAATTTAAATTCTTTAGATGTATTATCTTCACGCCTACTCTACATATTTATCATGCTTGAAAATTTGGGCTCAAGCCCATAATTTTGGACAAGTGATTTTTAATGAAGATATGATCTATGGAGTATTGATTCATCAATGTAAGATCGTGAATCTTTTCACATGGCCTGTTCATACAGCTCGGAACGCACTGTACTTCTGTAATCATGGTGAATAGACTTAAACACACTATTTTGCCGCTAAATATTGACAAAATGTGAAAACAGTTTTGATTTATCATCCGATCATAATAAAAGTCTCCTTATATCATCTTTCTTTTTTATCTACTCGGCCAATTTACATTTATACAGATAGTAGGGCCAAAAATCTCGAAGGAAAATAACCTCTTATTGACTGTATCATTATACAATTCATAGAAATATCATCTCGGAAAATTTCTTTACTTTTAATGTTTTCAATTTCAGAATAATAGCTCTTGCAATTATATCTTTGAAGTAATGCTTACAGAAGTGTATTAAGTATTGTTCAATAATTGTAAATTCTGAATATTAAAAGCAAACAGTTGGGCAAAATTGACTCTTAAGCGAAACAAAACTCAACAAAACCTATTGATCACAATTCAAATTGCTCAACAGCGTGTAAGATGATAAAACGACTGCTAATATTGTATGAAAATACGATAAAATCTATACAAAGTGGTCTCCGTTGACGCAAGATCTAGTAATAGTTAGACAGAGAGACCTTTGTTTAAAACTTTAAAAACCCTAATACAGAATAAATGACATTCTAAATGGAGATTTCCGTCTCAAATTTACCCTCCAAGACTGCTATAGGCAAATAATTTTGACAAATAAAGATATTCTAAATTTAAGGCTTCAAAAAACGCAACAACACTGGGGGCATTTCAATTTTTTTTTATTCTTCTTTAAAATGTTAGAGCAAAATTAATAATTCCCGAATGCTTAACATGAAAATTGGAGATTTTAGGTGTTGATGGCTACCAGGAACAAGGTGAAAGTTTGGGACGCATGATACCAATGCATTTTCCGCGAAACTGCACTTTTTCATAATTGAATTGATGATGACATGACATGATGATACCTACACAACTTCTGTGTTACCAGTGACTTTATAAATCAGTCTTTACTAGAAACTCATTTCCGGATGGAAATATCTAAAGCTATTAATTAATTTTCTACTGCAGTGTCCCAGGAGTGAAATATCTTTTAGAAATATAAAAAATTTACAGTACCATGAAATTGTTCCATAGATAGCATACTGCAGTTGGGAGACTCCAAGTACTCTTCAAAAAAGGAGAACTAATCAGCCTTGGGTAGAGCTCATTAAGATAATGTTGTAAAAAGGTTGGTTAAAGAAGACAGAACATATTCCATTACAGAGTGATTATACTAGAGAGGTATTGATTGAAAGTGAAGAAGCAGGTAAAGGACAACAAGCAATTAAAGGCTTAGCTTTACAATGGGGGTTGTACAGTGCACATATCATGCTTCAACTGCAGCGCATGCATGACAAAAACATAGATTGTGTGCATATGCATCATTATTTAATCAACTGTACAAGCATTAGGATTGACATCATTAATGAACAGGCTGTCAGTCTCTACCACAGGAGTGTCATACACAGCAACATGTCATTATACTGCTACAGTGCCATTAGTTAACTCTTTCTAAAATCATTAAAACGATAATTTATTAGCCATTATATTTTCATTATCGTCATTGTTTAGGGAATTTATGAAAATTTCAAGATCATAAATTTGTACATTCATTCCAATATTCAACTCACAACTTACTTTTTGCGATTACCTAAGATATCAAAGATCCTGGAGTCATCCAGTATTAAAATATTATTAGTTGTCAAACTTTATGTCTAAATTGATACGGAATAAAATTAGGTTTAAACTATAAAACTCAACTTGATTTCTGTTTGTGAGTACTTGGTCTGCTATTACATAAATGAGGTGAAATAAAATACCCGGTAGTAGTCTGCATGGATATCATTTTTATTATTACTGACTTAAAAATCAAGTTTTATGTTTTCAGCTGCTGATAATTTTCAACTGTCAAAAAAATTATACCCTGATGAAGGAGATTTTTCTTCAGACCATTTCCTAGTTACACTGAACTGAAACATGACATTTAGTAACACTATACCATACAGGATATGGCCAACAAAATTATAAATAAAATTAGTACAAACCCTCTAATACATGGTCATTTTATGTGAAATAGAAATTATTTTTCCATTAAGTTAGTTGAGGCTCTGTCATTAATAATTTTGCTATCTGATACAGCAATTTACTGTACTTACAAACATTAAGGAGAATATTTATGGCATTATTTGTACAGCTAACGAATTACTGCATGGTCATCTTAGTTAATAACTAATGTTTTGAGAAATAAAATGTCAGTCTTTGTTTGATTTACATTATTATAAGTTTATAGTAAGTATCTTAACTATTCCATAAATTATAGTAAATACCTTAAAAATGATGCTATTTTAGGTTAAAGATAAATCAATACTATATTTTAAGCTCTGTTTTGAAATGATTCTGCGCTATAATAAAGTCCATCTCCTCCCAGAAAAAAACACTAGGCGCCAATGCCATTAATTTGGGACAATAAACAACCACTTAAAAGTAACACAAAAAATATTTTTTACATTCTATATGGAGAAGGGAGTTCATTTTGATACAAAATCCACCACAAATAAGCAGAATACATACTAAAAGATACTCTTTTTTTTAACGTGAGGGTTGGGGTTGACGGGATGGGGGCATGGGGCAGGGGGAAGGGCCCACAAGATACCTACTACTCCTAAAACAAGATCATAAAATATATGTGGCCTTATCCTTCAGTAAGTTTTTTTCCCAGAAATACTACAGGATAAGATTCCTGTTGTAATGAGGAGAAAGACCCAATTCTGTCAAAATGACTTCAAATAATAAGCTTATAATCAATCTGGTTACCATGACAAAACAAGGATGATGGCATTGAAGATGACAGCTCCCACTAATACTAATTTGAAGATGATCCTTGTCTGTGCTCTGATAGGAATACTAGATTAAGGCCACACAAACAGCTCATCATGTACTTATATAGACACCGCTAGATGAGGTGTAATTAAATGAAATTCAGCTATTTAACCAAATATGCTTCAGACAGGTTAAAACAACAGGTGAATGATTCCCCAGATATGTCTTCTAGTGAATTATATAACTTTGTTCACATGAACAGACAAAATGCAACTAAATAAATTTCTCAATAATTGACAATGTAGGTCAGGGACACTTTTCTATTTCCATGGAAAATGGACAATTTCCTTTGTCTGATTTTGATACCACATAATATTTAATACTAAATAAACAAAATGCAAACCAAATGTCAATATTGATTTGAACACGGCTTCCTGGCCTCTTTTCATGAGGTCCTCATTCAAACAAAATCTTATTTGAACAAGAAATAGGTTTTTTGTCCATCCTAATGATCGACCATGTAACAATTTTCCAATAATCTTATAATCTCTTAAGGGTCTAAAAGTTAATATTAACAAAGTAAAGTTTTGACTTACGGAGATTTTGTTTTTATTCAAAAGTCTTACTTAGTTTATACTGTGATTATACCAGACAAGTCTTAACAACTGTGAGGAAGGTGAAGCCTGGCTGAGTAAACTGATTTCTGGATTATTTGTCAAGAAAGGATGGAAATGTTAGTTAAACTCTTGTCACCATGCATTCCAATAACATTTCTACACCATCAAAGCAAAAACATAAAGTCACCTCAATGTTAACACCTGAGATTTTATCACAGGAAATCTGAAATTGGATTTTCTTCAATTTTACACCTGCTTTGAATGAATACATGCAGAGCCATTCACAAATTTCCACTGAATTTATACAGAAAGGAGTAAAACATGTAGCCTAGTGCAACCCTTTCATGGTACTCAACCTCATTAAATATTTACATCCAGCGGATTTCCTGTTGTAAGTCTGATAATGCATTTTGTTTTTGGTCTTCACATACAGACTTTATGCAAATGAAAAGCCCTTTTTCTACAACAACTATAGAACTATCACCAAGGCTGATTAATACCTGTCATGGCTTGATTAATTTGGACACAGGAATGGTTTTGTGAATACCTTAAACTGAACAGATTCCCTTCCCATCCAGGGTTGCTGAGAAATAAACTGACAAAAATCTCTATGCACACTACACCTATGAAAAACTCAAAGAGCTGAAACTCTATGAAAAATAATCTGAGCGAAAGATGCCATGTATATGCACAAAAAGGTTTGGTACCTCACTCCTGTGAAGTTTCATTGATTTTCATCCAGTTGCTGAGAAATAGTACGGACAAACTTTGCTTAAAAAATGAAAGGGCTGTCACTCAATGGAAAATAATCCAAGCACAGCATAGGACAATATGCAGAATAGGCTTGGTATCAATCACTCCTCTGAAGTTTCAATGGCCATAACTCAATGATTTTTTTCAAGTGCAACATGCCAATGATGTGTACATTGTTTAGTAGGCTTAGTACCATTATCTGGCCAGTGGTTGCTGTCAGGAATAGCATGGACAAAATGTGCATGGATGGGCAGATTGCAGGTACTGACAGACCAGTATATTGTCTTTGTTTATGAAGGTATAAAAAGAAATCACATTCATGAAATATTTACTAGGTAGGGGAATTCGGAGACATAATTCATCTCAACTGAATTTTTATGGTTTAATGGGTACCAGAGTCATTAATGTTTATAAGGATGAAATTTGATATACAGGGTTATCATTTCATATTGACTAACCAATGATGACCAAGGCCGATGTTCCAAGAGAGGTGTGTAACCATGGTTGTCAATCCTACAGCTCAGACAAATTCAAACTTATAAATTGACCATCAACAGTAGAATTTGGATTTTAAAGACATTTAAAACCTCCTTAGGTTGTTACTTGTCAATCTTTGATTGTAATCCTGGTCACTCAGCATGTTAAATCAAAGTACTGAAAGTACTTTACTGTTTATGTTTGTTTTCCATCCAGTACCTTTTACACAAATATTAATGCATTTATATTTGTTTCAAAACTTGGGACTATACAAACGATATTTCATTGGAACTCAAATTTGTCAGAGCATTAATTTTGTTCCTGTACTTAAATGCCACTCAGTAATTTGTGACACTTAGTGTCCCTCGTTCTGTATGATTGATTAGTATCTTGGAACTAAGCAGAAAGTAAAATCTACGCTGGGCTTTTTATATAATAATTTCATAACTGCAGTAATGTGTGGCAAGTCACTTTTAAAAACAAATAAAAAAGAGTGGGAGGCATAAATTGCTACATAATTATAAAATAATTGCAGTTGTAATGTAATAATAATAATCTGTTTTTAGAAATATAACAGTTTATCACTTGTGTCATCAAAAGATTTTTAAATTATAACAACCATTATATTGTAATGAGCATTGAGAGACAAGAAGATTCACAATAATTAACAACAAAATTAGAAGTTGGAACAACAGAAACAAAGCATTTAAACACTGTAGTTTGTACAAAAATTGATTGTTTCCTTTAGAACGCCACACTATCCCAAACCTTAACTTTCAATTCATGCAAATTATACCATAATTTAGTTTTAAAAACCAATTACAGTTCTGCTATTATGGAAATTTGTAATACCGGCATTTATTACCATGTCTGATGACCTGAATATTGAAGAGGATTTTGGCAGGACATCCGATACAACTATCACACAATACAGAACGGCTCCCTCAAATTTGTTCAAACAAAAAGGTATTCTTAATAACAAACATTAAAACACTGCCGATAATTAACAAAACTGATAACATAAAAACTTTTATCATAAACATGAAAAGATAACCATCTACGCTGATACTGATCTTGCACAAGTTAATGTTTGTGACTCCAGTAAACCCTAAATGCTTTAAAAAAGTATATTCACAGTCATGCTTAACTAATCACGGATCAGGTACCTTAATGGTGTAACATATCAACAAAAACTGATAGTTCTGTTTAAAACATGAGTATTTGAAGAATTGGAAGATATCTTGCCATGATGTCAGCCTGAGTGAAGCATCCAGACTATATTTACCAAGATTGCCATCTACTAGGCTTGTTAATGTGTCATATGTGTCTCCATCATTGTCATCACCATCGTTGTCATCACCTTCATTATCATCACCATCATTATCATTGTCATCACCATCGTTGTCATCACCATCATTGACATGTATGACACTTGTCAAGACATTTGCATATAGACACTGATTTTAACCTCTTTTAAGTATAAAAGCTTCATTACTTTTGAAGACTTTGAATACTTGGTTTGGTGATGAAAATGTGATATTTTCAGATTCACTGGACACTAGAAGTTCTTGGAACTTGTATTACACTGATAAGGCTGTTTTCAGTAAAACACTTGTTCCTTATTGTTTAACCCCTTCCCAGCCAATATACATTTATCTCTGATCATGAAAACTGTATCAGCTAGTAGGCCACACAAACCACACAAATAAAACCTCAAAATAGAAAAGTTTTGGTCAACTCTCGTAATCTTCCTAAAATGTATTTACAGACTGGTGTAAAATCTGATAAGCAGACATATGAAAACTTCTAGTCAATTGTTCACTCACTGATTCAATTTCAATGTTTGAGAAATCTAAATTACTATACTTGGTGTTAAATGTAACACAGTTTGCTTCTATAAACATTGAATTGGAAATAGTATTATTTGAAAATGATTCACCGTTCTGCTGCAATTGAAATAAATATTTTTTCCTACAAGTATTTTGTGTATATGAAGAAAACATATAAGCTTTCAAAACCAAAGTTTATGCAAGAAGACTTAGTAAATGTAAAATCAAAGAATCTCCCCATTACTGATTCAATACTTATCTAACTTGTTTGCCAATATTTGTTGCATGCAGACAGGAACGTTTATGTAAATTGAATTTTCTTGTCAGACACGAGTCCAAAATGTGCGAAAGTGGTAAACTGAATATTTGATTGGTCAGTCTGACATGTTAATCAAACTTCACGACTTTACCCAGTGGTCACCGAGCAACGCTAAAGTTACGCAAATATCATCTGGTCCTGTTGTGCAAATATATCCTGATGTCAACAACTTGTCTCTTAGAATGTCTGAACTGGAACATTACATTCATTCTAACACTATTCTGTAATTTGAAGTGAGAAAAAAAATAATCAGGAAGCTTAATATATCAAGTGGTTGTCAACTGCAAAATGCCAGCATAAAAGTGACACATTACACTAAAGGCCTACCAAGAAATTTAAAATACTTATCATTTGTCTTATGATCACAAAAAGCTCCAATAATTTTAAAGAAGTTGCTCTATGATCATTTGATAACATTGTGATGTTTTACCGAAACAGTACTGTTCAAAGATATGTGCCTGACATCCTTCACTAAACAAAATGATCTTACAATGGTCTATATAAAAGTAATGTAAAAAATAATATCCTTAAAGGTCTTAGCTGGTTCATCATCATCTGATAAACAACACTTTGGAGATCTGATGCAAAGTAACCACCAGAGGATTTATAACTAAGCACCTGAGCAACAAACTGTTATTAAATAATAACTTGGTGTTTTTTCTTTCTTTGATTGTTTATAAGTCCCGGCTGACTCAGGGACTTCTCCCTCAGTGAACTTGCCATGACGCTGACAAGCTCAGGCTGAAGAGAAACAGATGCACTGATACAAGGGAATATGGGAACCAGACCCTAGCTCTTTTACGAATAGACCCTTTTATTCTTTTACATGCCCCGTTTATAGCATCGACACACAAGACTATCTCTGGGTAGTTCATCTCTAGCAGGGTGGGAAACACTGGAAAGCGTTTCTGAAATTTCCAGTGCCCCGGCCTGGATTCGAATTGGGGACCTCCGAATTTGTAGTCCAGAGCATTAACAACTTGACCACCGCACCACCCTTTTAAATAATAGTCAATGCATATGTTTTAATTCTAACAATTGACTATAAATACTGCAAAAAATACTGGTCAGCAAGTCAAAACATTGTTTATTACAGAATGAACAGCAACTGATTTCCTTCTTTGTTTTACTGACAATCTATATCTTAAAATAGGAACTTCTTTAAGCTGACCACAGAAGTGAAGGGAGAGATGTCAATCTTTCAGGAAAAATTCAACCATATAGTCTGTACATTAAGAGAGACGAAATGCAAAAACATGAGACGAACTTCCCGAAACACGCTCAAAACAAATCAGATTTCAATCACAAGAAGGTTTTATCAGTCATTGCTCAAATAAAGGTGTGCAACACTCAGATGAGTAATGACATTGTGATAAGCTTTACATTTTGTTTCAGTTAAATTCTCTGAATAAGCCAAATTTCTTTAGTGTAATACTAAAATTTCATGTCATGCAATACAATAGATAAAGGACTTAATGTTAACATGAAAGGTGAACATGAAAAACTGCTAGACTTTCTGTATTTTCAAATTTAAATTTTGTCCCTAAATAGCAAGTGACAATCTGAATTCTAACATTTTACCCAATACAGCAAAATTAAATAAGGTTCATAATTATTCTCACTGCTACAGACAGTTCCAAATGATCAGAAATCATTTTACAAGTTAGGAATTTTTATCTGCCAGTTGGTAGCACTGTCTCACTGAAAAAAACAACACATTTGGGTTTTCTTAGTGCCAGTTTTATTAGAATCAAGGGTACCATACAATGTAGAAAACAGCTGGTCTCTGCTACACACACAAATCTCACAAACTATAGAAAATTCAGAAAATTGCATTAAAATCAATTCACAGTAACTGTTGAGGTAAACATTTCCGAAAACATAAATTCTTCCCCGCAATGTAATGAGATCTTAAACATGACTTTGAAACTTAACTAGTGATTCCCCCCCACACACGCACACACATTTGATCCTACTTAAAATACAAGTTGCAATTACACTTTGCAATTCATGCTTTATATCATTTTGTGGTGTATATTTTCAAGCAACAACTATCATTTATCGATTTAACATTTAAATAGGTGTCTTCCCTAATTTACTGAAATTTAAGACGTTTTTTAAGAAACTCATTATTTTTCAGAAAGATCTGTGGACAGCGTTAAATCTGTACATGACAAAATCAAGTTAAAAGTATAATAGGGGGTTATTAATAGTGTAGTAATGTGATCCAGAATGCCCAATTTGTTCAAGTTGTGTATCGGATCAAAAGTATGAACTGACCCCAACATTTGAGCCAATCCGGCTTCTGGATCACATTGTTATGGTAATGACCCTTTCTAAGCATAGACCCTTTTACCATATACCTTTGGACACAAATGTCTGCACAAATAACTTTCTAAGCATAGACCCTTTTACCATATACCTTTGGACACAAATGTCTGCGCAAATAACTTTCTAAGCATAAAACCGAGGACAAACTCTTATTCGCACTTAATAGGTGTTATGTGCAACATAATTTTACTGACATCAAGGTATAAATAAGTAATAATGACATTATCAACAACCACATGTGTACAAAATTTGCATGAACTCTCTAGCAGGTCCATATTGAATGATCGCAAACTACAATATGGAATTTTTCAGGTAGTATTTAAATTTGAATTTAAGTGCTGTACTTTTTACAAAATATATAGGTACATAAATGTATATCATAAACTGCAAAATAGTCATATGACTTATTCAGAAAGTCGACTGTCTCCATTTTCAAACAAACTGCCTTAAGTTGTTGCAACAAAAATAATGACTCATAAAAATATTGATGCTGTAATTAATCCCACAGAATAATATTATTTCTTCAAGACTGTACTAACTGATTGATGGCAGATGTTAGATATTGACCACTCAAAGTACAAAGGTGACCAAGGCTTCTTTATTGACAGTATCCTAACAGCCAATCAACATTTAATGACCAGCTATTGATCTTCAGTGCTAATATACTTTCCCCCTTTTTTACAGCATGCACTTTTAGAGTAAAACTAAAAACAAACAAGAAAATCATGATTGCTCTTTATCGCTCAAATCAGATTGAAAGGGGCATAATTTTAATTGACCAAGAAGAACTGTGCACGCCAGGTGTCAGCAAAATGTCTACATTAGTCTTGTATGCAAAACATGATGTGATGCCAACAGTTAGGGTGAATGGAATACATGTAGCTCTCAATAGTATTTAACTTTTCGAGCTGAAAATACTGAAGTGAGAGTTATCTTTCTTGTGTTGCTAACTTCTCCTTACTGTTAGCTTTATGTGTTCTATGTCTGAAGCCAATTTATTTAAAGGGATATAATTTTATGACAGAGTAGACAAACAGACAGAAAGATGCAAAAATGATCCTGAAGTATCAAACTGCCACATAGAAGGCAGTCTCAGACACCATTAGATTCATGAGTTTATTTTTAAATGTTATTGTTATTCAAAAAAAAGTCTGGTCCTCTGGTCAAAACAAATTGACAGTACTACTGTGTGAGTGGTTTATCTGTATCCAGGTCGACATAAATACAGAAAGACTTAACTTTATTAAACATGTTGTGCCCAGATTACTAATGTCTGAAATCACATGATGGATTCTGTATAGACAAGCCAGGCGGCAAAGAAATCAATTTACTTCTCAATATTTCTCTCTTATTTTTAAGGACAGAAATTTGTCTGACCAATGTGTTCTCCGCAGGGACTTCTGGTGAAACAGATAGCCACTAAAAGTCACCCAGTTATACTTTCTTAATGGCATTTTTTTCTCCTGTTTGCTTTTTTTCTTTTTAATGACTGCTACTTCCAATGAAACTGTACTGTGGTACTCCAGGAAACATCAGATGGGGTAAGTATTAGGCTTATTACATTTTTTTCACTAAAGTTGGATGTTTACTATGACAACAGACATTAAATTGTAGGCCATAATGTTATGACACCACTTTTTTCTTGTGAGAATTAAATTTGTATGAGCTAAGCTTAACATGTAGAGGATATATAAAGCAGGTAAGAAACATAAATCATATATGTCATTATGATATACAGTCTGTTATACAAGTACACGAGGGATACTGGGACACTAATAAAATCCTTTACTTTGGAGAAAAAAATGTCTAATTTTTGTTGGTTTATAATATTTTCTATTTTTAACTATTTTAATCTAATCTTGCACTTATCTAAAAATCACAATGACCCATGACGTGGCTGGCCTAAATCTCACTGAAAACAGACAACCACTAAAAAGTACCACATTTTATTAATCACAGAATACTGTGTATTTAAGGATTTTCTGTTTAATAAACCTGAGAACAGGTGGTCAGTATTGATTGGGAGAAGATAATGTCCCCACAATCCCAGGTTGGCTATAATCAGTATTTCTAAGTACCTTAAGCACTATTGATCTATGAATTATCTCCTCCTTATACATTATCACAACTACTATGGCAAAATACTTCCAACAGGGTACCTTCTGCTTCATTGTGATTAAAGATCTTTTCCTCCAACCTCAGCATACCTGAATACACTGATATATTTGTGAAATGTAAGTTCAAAGTGCATTCAGTCAATCCAAATATATAACTGTAGTCTTTTAAATGCCTATTCCTTTTGCATCATAGCAAAATCAGTATCAGGATGATGCATTATCCACATTGAGCCTTGAAGGAAGTCCTACAGTATGCTTCCATAGCCACTTGGATATAAATAATGTTTGAGGGTGTCAGGGCAGTGATTGTGTTCTATTTAAAACCAGAAAGTATTAGTCCTTCCGCGAGTTGAGGGATATATGAGGGTAGCATGCCAGAAAATCAGGTTCTGAAAGTTATTTCTCTAAGTTAGAAGGCTGAGACATTTTCTTATGTGTAAGTTAAAACAATGGTCGTTGGTAAGTGCTATGAGTACTACTGCTATGCTTGATGGTAATAATAAAAAATTGGACCAGGAATCATTTTTCTTCCTTTGCATATTCTGGCAGTAAAAATTAAAGGTACAGTAAAATTGCTTTCTTTTCTTTGAGCAATCAAGGATTTTGTATTATTTCTGTTATAGTACATGTATAATCATAATAAAGCAATTAACTGACAACTTTTTATATTACACATGATGATACATTTAGTTAATGACCTGCTTGCATGCAGTTATTTCAGATATGTATAGTATACCAAGTCCCAGACCAATTACCATCAGTTTTTGGGTCAGTACACTCCCTTACATTCTCATTGTGGTTAATTTTTACATATTTACTGTGATATTCTACTGTAACAGTGTCAAAACAATCGTAAATGAAGCAGAAAATGTGGTATTGATGGTTGACAATTGTTTCTTTACTACGTCACGCCTATGGGCACGGTACAAAATCTGTCTTGCGTAAGAATGACACGAATGATGACGATTTCTTGAGCAAAATCTTCCAGTTCGATTATAAGCTTCCCCTCATTCACCCATAATTCATGATAATTAAACAACACAACACAACACAACACAACACAACACAAATTTTATTTATTGTTGGTAAGTCATATACAGTAAACATTAGCTATGAATAGCTATTGACTGACTAAATATTCGATAATTGTAGATAAATGGTTTACAGGTATTTTTCAAGTCATCAAATTCAAGCAGACATCAAGTTAAAAGTCATGATTAAGACAAGAAGAACTTCAAATTATACCCTTAATAATTTCGGAGCAGAGAAAGAAGTTTGTGTTTCACAAGACTTAGTCTTGTACTTCTTTTCATGCAAGAACAGAACATGTTTTTGGAGATAATCTTTCACTATGATTACATCACCCTATATGACTTTCTGAAACCAAATACAAGTGATAATTGTAAGGTTGCCATTTTAGAACTTTATAATCTGGTTAGAAGACTTAAGTAGAGAAAAAATTTATGAAAGACTCAATTACAGCTGATAAAAGATAAGTTTTAGTTCATACTGCGACAATTAAAAACCGATTTAAATAATGAGGAAATGGGCGATTAGGCTATACTTGGTGTCTATTCAGATACTTTCTTAGACTGATTAGCGTCTCATGATTTTAGAGCATTATCTCTTCGAATTTAATATCATATACTCCAACACTAATCCTGACTGCCGCCTTACCTCGACCAATATTTAATAAAAGTCAAGGTAAATCTGAAATAAATTAGTCTGGCTTTGATCGAACTGTCTCTGTTCGAATAGACCAAGATCTGAGAACCTTGATTGACGTGTTACGTGGGAAAAAAAACAAGAAAGCTTTAAATAGTCCCTAAAAGCTACAGTGATAAACATTGCAGAATGGCACTGTCTTTCCCATTCTGCACATAAGCTGCAATGATAAACGTTGCAGAATGGCACATTGTCTTTCCCATTCTGCACATTGTCTTCCCCGTGGAAGTTAAATAAAATGTTTTTACAGATTAATTATGTGCAGTGTTATATATGTTCAATTTCAAGTAGCCTATGATGATTTGGCAATGTTTGTTGGGCATGAATATTTTATCGCAAATTACATGTATTATAAAAACAAATGCTTGACTTTATCTTCAAAACAGTGTGAAAACTTTCAAGATATGTATGAACAAAAAGAAGAAACTGATTTGTTTTATGATGGTACTGAAAAGTGTTTATGCTATTTACTTTTTGCACCAACCAGACGCAAATGATTTAGTTTCAAGTTTCGTCATTATAATCAAGTTCAAATTTTACAAACTGGCATAAATTTATACATGTAGACACAGTCCCCACAGTGACAGCTGAATTGTTCAATAGATCTATTGTTGAAGTTTCCCCGTCTTCTCAATTTAGTAAACAATAACGGGGCCACTTAAATTTTACCTTAAATGACATTGTACGGATGTCTCATAAATTCAGACATTCAAATCAAATGGTATGACAAGCTTATCAGAAATCTGAGTTCAAACTCAAATAAAAACTTGAAAACATCAGATAACAGCCTACTTTTATCTGTAAATATTCAAAATGTTAGCAACTTTATGTACAGGGTATAATTTAAATTTTGAATCGTGTAACTGCGTGACTCATATTTACTCAACCATATTTTATTAAGGCCAATATTTTTTGGTTTACTGCTGTTTATGAAGTGTAAAAATCCATCAAAACTGCATATTTCTGTAGTCTTTTATGTGAAGTCACATCTCTCTGTGTTTAACCCGTGACACTAACATATGTTTTTAATAGACTTGCAAATAAACCATATCAGGTATCAAAGATGTCTCGCATATCAACTTTGTCGCAGCCAGCTTCTGTTCTGATAATAAAGCAACTTAATTATACTTTGAATAAAATCTCCATAGGAACCAATTCAAGTTTGAATACCACAAAATTTGTGTTTTAGTAACCGCTAAATTGTTGTATGGGCATTGACCATTATCTTTGTACCACCCTGTACTTCTCTCATTGTCCAGCCTCTCCAACAGAGAGAAAGTAAAATAACTGCACACAATTCTGCACAAATTTTGACACTTCAATGCAGTTGAATATCAATAAAACATCGTGAAAAAAAGCATTAAATTTTTCGCATTTATAGTTTAATACAAAGCAGTTTCTTTGTACAGCATATTGAGATTGTACTTGGATTAATTTGTCAATAGTTTAAATGAATGGGAAACCAACAAAATCATTGATCATTTTAGATGCACAAAACCCTGCCTGACAACTCAATAGAATGAAATAATGGGCACTGAAAAGCAGTATATGTCAGAACTGTCTCTCTATTTTAAACAAAATAAACTTATAAAATATTCATAGCTTCAACCATTCCTTTTGATTGGTGTACATGTACCGATATATAGATCAAAATATGCTGAAAAGTTAGTTGTAATGGCGAAAGTATAATTATACACCGATTTTGTTATAATTTTGAATATATTTTTAATAGCATTGACTGCCACTGGCTTTAAAGAATCAGACATACACTTCCTGTTAACTCAATGGCTGTGGTATTACATACTAAGGTCCAAATATACTGTCACATGAGAAAAAAACTTGTCAATACCTGACGGCTTCACTGATAAGCCATACAGAAGATTTACATATACTGTATACAATTACTATATCATCAACACTTTGGTTAACACTGAATGCATTTGGTCTGTGCTATATCCTGAGCTTTAATGCAGGTTCCAACTGTATTTTGGTCTACATTTAAAGTTGTATCAGAATGTAATATTGAATATTGTGAGATCCTTAAGCAATGTAAGGTAACTTCAACAAAATGGTGAAAATTGCTGCAACCCAGAATGCATTTTAAACATTCAAAGGTGCTTTTGTTTTTCCCTCAAAAATTTTTTTTTTTCTACATACTGTGCAACTTCTTGACATGGTAATTTAGAGGAAAAATCTTATTGTGAGACTTTTTCTGAACTTCTAGCTACAGTAGGTGCAACAGAAAGCCTTGTTACCTATTATAATATAATTCTGTTTTTCAATGTCCTTGTCACCTAATAATTACAGTATGTGTTATAATTTTGCTGTAACTTGTATGTATTTAGAGGCCCGCAGGAAAGATTGGGCTTGCCCAACTGTGCAGCTTCTCACAATAAAGTTGCTAATGTTATTCATAATTATTATCATTATTGTTGTTGCTGTATTATGAGCAAATATGGCAGATATATTATTTCAACATATTTTGTTCTTGTACAATGTTTGTTGTGTTGGTATAAATGAATTTTCAGCAAAGTATATTATGACCTGTTTTAATACAAAGTATATATATGTATGTTATATATATGTAATATATGTATGTTATATATGTATGTATCCTTCCTATATCACAGCAGCTCATAATTAAATATTTATCAGGGGAGTCCCAGCATATGTAGCCCTAACTTTACAACAACTAGAGATATGGTAACAGTATCACTGATACTGAGGTCTCGCAACAGCTGTACAAATATAATAATATAAAACCTGGCTGTCAACTGGACTTTCCATCATATTGTGTTCTAGAGGTACTATAACAAGACAAGGCTATATTGATGCGACTGCATGCTGCTTAGTGCACTCCAGGTATAATTTACAACTGTCCACAAATATTGTACAAGGAAACAGAGCAGAGCTTCCCCTACCACTTACCAATGTCACCAAACATCCACATTTCTGTCTGGTAAAATACTTTTTTCAACAAGAGAAATTTTAACTATATCAGCTCAAATTCTAATCTTTGCCCCAAAACGACTGCTTTGGCCAAATAAGAGGCACTTGTTGACGGCTGTTATAAATAATCTGCATTTCCATTACAGTTTGCATAACCAGGGTGGAATGAGGAGGCAACAGTAGGAGCCAACAGTAAAATGTAATACTATGTATCTTACATACCTTTCAAATGAGAGATTATAATCTGAGAAAAACAATCAAAAGTAATCCACTCAAAAGTAAGGGCCATGAACCATAATACTGACAAAATGAAGAAGAATTTCACACAGATATCTCAGATATTTCACTCCACAAAAAGTTTATAGTAATTATCATGTACATGTAAATTACTTTTTTCATCCTTCGCTCATTTTTTATCAAAATGGTCAGTATCACGGACCTATATACACATACATGTGCATATAGGTCCATGTCAGTATCAACTAAATATGACAGGTGACATATCAGATGCTATCGCCTACAGAAACCAACAGTTTTGGTCCATTAGGGAAAACTTAGATACCAATTTTGTTTTGCTATAATAGATGTAGACTCACAGACGGACACATAAGGTTTCTTTGCATGTCAGAAAAAGACAGAGCTGTATTTACTGAACTTGTTACCATAAAATCTTGCTGTTGTGATGAAGAAAAACATTCAGCTGTGCTTAAAAATTATATGACATTTTATTGAAACATGTTTCATAAATTTGCAAGTTATATTATGAGAAAGTCCCCCTTTTGGCAGAACAAATCCATCAGTTTCTATAATCTCTATGTCAGGACTGAAGTTTTTTTTAGAACTCTATATAAACTGTAATGTGGGTGAATTTAACTTTTCAAAATAAAACTCTGTTTATAGC
>JAFMSR010000003.1:56621413-56651421 GCA_022818135.1 Saxidomus purpurata
GTAATAGCTGAAATCTATGTTATCTGATAGGACATAATGTGAATGTTAAGTGCATTCAATTTGACTCTATCATACAGATAAAAAGCGACGTCAAGAAGTTATTAAGCGATCACTAAAATTGTTAAGTATGCATTCAACTTGTTAAAGTGGGGACAAAGAACACCACGAAAAGCCGTGATACAAAGTATCACAGCGGGCCCACAAACAAAACTGACATGTAAATATTTTGGAAATTGGTGATGGTTGATGAGGGATGATCCCAAAGATATCAAGGAGACCAATCTTAAACTATACCTTAAGCAAATACCTATCCAGAGTAGAACTGATATCAAGTTTGATATATTGAAAAGCAAACGTAAGGTTTTCAGAACATAACGGTCATTTTTTTCTTTTTTCTTTTCAGTAACTATATCCTTTCAATGATTCATATTCAAATTCTGAATGAGATTTACCGTCTAATTAAAAAGATATATGGATTTTTATACCCCTAGCCCCATCTTTTAAATAACTAACTGAACGCTAGGCCTAAACCAGAAGGAATAATTTGTCAGTATAATGTACTCAGTAACCATTATATAACATAATTTTGGTAATAACGTATTCAGTATACAATGTAGAAATACATAAACGACACATTCACTTATGAGCCTGCCCAAATAATAGTGATGCATGTTTACAATAATAAAAAGATTAAAAAAGGTAAAGGGGTTTAACTCAAAGAAAATGCAAATTTTATATAAGGGGCATCCATTCAATTCTGATAAATGCACAGGTGAGTGTAGCGTACCAGGGACCCATACAGTGATTTTTAGTGAAAAATAGCCTAGTTACTATATATCAATAAGTAGGTAAACAACATCGTTTACACATCGACCCACTTTCAGCCTTAATTACTTCATCTAAATAATGCATATTTATTAAAACCTATTGCATATATAGCATAAGTGTTTATCATTTCCGTAAAAGTTTACTTCAAGGCCCAAAAGCAAACCGTTTTGAAATAGCGACTGATAATTTCCGATTTTTTTTACATTTTTCGTCAACCCGAATAAATCTCACACATTTCTAAAACTGAATTCTTCCCTTTTAACAAACTTTTAAACAATCTCGTCTTGTGTCATCCAAATATTACACAACCGACGCTCGTTGAAATTGGTTTGATAAATATTTCCACAAGCTTTCCAGTTTTAATACGATCCGTTAATACAGTATTCATTTTATTTCGTTGACATATTTTGTAAACATATACATGCAGCCATACTGATAATGGGAAAAACTAGTTTCCATACCGCATCGATCGGCCAGGTCTTACCAAGTCTAGGTTACACATCACTAATACATGTCTATGGAATACTGAGCTCAAGTAGCAGTGTTGTGCCGTTCTTGTGTATGTCCACAGTGACGGTTGCGCATTGGAAAATAGACGTACCCGAAATATGTGAGATTTATTCAAGTTGGCGAAAAATGGTAAAAATTTCGGAAACTATCAGTCGCTGTTACAAAACGGTTTGCATTTGGACCTTGAAGTAAACGTTTACAGAAAATACA
Source organism: Saxidomus purpurata (assembly GCA_022818135.1). NCBI lineage: Eukaryota > Metazoa > Mollusca > Bivalvia > Venerida > Veneridae > Saxidomus > Saxidomus purpurata. Next base: position 56,622,962 of record JAFMSR010000003.1, read on the forward strand.
ATTACGTAGGCTATATATGCAATAGGTTTTGATAAATATGCACTATTCTGTATGAAGTAATCGAAGCTGAAACTGGGTCTATGTGCGAACTGTGTTGTTTACCTTCTTATTGATATATAGTCATTAGGCTATTTTTATCTAACATTCACTGTTTGGGTCCCTGCTACGCTACACTCACCTGTGTGATAAATGTTTTCTTTATAATATTCTTAGTATAATGGCAAAAAAAATGATGAATTTTTACCGTCTACATTTTCATATAACCAGATCTAAAAACAATCATTATCCTTAATTAGTTTCACATGAATGAAGATGCTTATGATTATTTGCCGTATAACATTTAAAAATGGTTTAAAAGCTGAAAATATTAAGTAAAGCAGAAGAAAAAAAGTTTAAAAAAAATTTGTTCGGATGGGATTTAAACTACACTCGTTAAATTACAGCGCAGACACCTTAACCAATTACACTACATATACGACGATCTGGAAAAATAGCATTATATAAATCTTTATAAAGAACGTCAACTCTTGCATTTCTAGAAACCATATAAAATCTATATAAAGAACGATAACTCTTGCATTTCTAGAAAAATAGACTGTGTCCACAGTTTTCATCTCAGAAATACCTCAATTTTTCAATCAAGAGAGACGCATTTATCCGATCAAGTGTTTAAGTCTCCATGCATCTTTTACTCACCACGTATTACATATAGCGGGCCGCTTCTGTGGCCCGCAATAAGTCACAATCCTACAGAAGGTCTTTAATTTGAACTTTCGATACATGCTCAAACAGACAAAAGTTTGGTTTGCGCTTAAAACAATCTTTGCTCGATGATAACGGCAAAGATTGCTAGATTAGTTACTTTAAGTAGCATATCAAAGCCTTAGTAATCATGTTCAAGTGCGGCACTGAACTACTTGTGTCGTATCAAGTTAGATTATAGACCAGTTTTGGTCGTCCGTGAAGTCCTTGGTCAATATCTAATATTAGCAAAACTATATATTGAGCTCAACTTCAGTCTAAGTACGACTTTACCCCCAGCAATGCTATTGAAAACGTGTCCTCTTACGGTTGTAGGACACTTTATACACGTTTGTATATAAAATATAGTGTTGTAACCGCATGCTTTGCACGTGCTTTAATTGACAGTGATTAGCAATATCCCCGCTGGAGATGAGATTTAAAACACAACTCGGAGTGTTACGTTAGACTTTTTTAGAAGAAACGTCACTGGAACCAATATTAAAAGTGGCCTTTTCAAAAAAGAAGATAGAAATCCAAAAATCGTACAACCCACAGTTCAGTTAGGATACTGTGACAGTGACGCGGCGAAGAGTCCAATGTTTTGTGTATTTTTCATTGTATAACGTGACGATTATATATTTTCTTGCACGCATGATATGGTCGTAAACTTTTATTTACGCATATATCTATCACATCACTATGACATTATCCTAAATGTAATGTCGTCGTCATTAATTAGTCTGAAAACCAATAAAAATTATCCTTTGTGGTGTTGTGGTAACGTACAATCAACACCGTTCATTTCATTGGTTGACGAAAACATTTGGCGAGATAAAGCACTTCTTATAAGACATTTGCGAGGTAAGTCGAAAGGCGATAGTGAGTGGCAGATTGTGAACATTTTATGGGGATCATCTCAAAATTATACACATTTAAAAGTAGTTGTCGTATAAAAAGGTTATTTTTGCAAAGACCATAATTTCGGAGACACATCATTGCAAATATATTTTATAATTGCGTACATTGAATTTAAATGATTACACTGATTTCTGGTCGCAAACAAGAGATGCGCATACTTTACCCGCCTGGGGAAGTAATTGTCGTGGGTGCGCCCAAACAGAGCTGATGCTCCTGTAACACTTTATTTCACAAATGGCATGTTCGCCCTTATGTCTTTAACGGGGTATATACTTATTCAAACGGTAGTATTCCTCCTTTCTTGGCCAGGGTTTCGTGGCAACTGTGCCGCAGTATAAAGAGTCAAAACATGATACATGTATCGATTTGGAGAGATCTTGTGGAAACAGTAAATCATTGCCAATTTGACGCAAAAATCAAAACTGATGCCCAAGAAAACCTCATTCTAGATACCGAATTCTGCCAGTATTATAACACGGCGCAATAAAGTGTATATTAATATTGAGAATGGGATGTACTATGGAGGACTACCTGATCGATTAATGGTTTCCGACTTCAACTTTAGAGACAATATAAACAAAGAAGGATTTGGCAGACAATATACACAAAGAAGGGTATTAAATTTTGCAGACATTACCGATTGAATAGGAAAAGGTGTTAGATCTGCATATGAATGGGGAATTAATAGGCTGCTTATAGTAACATCATAGGTCCCAATGAGCCAAGTATATGTATAGATTTATATAGATTTATATATTTATGGACCCAAACATTAACACTTAAGTAAATGTAATCTCGGGTTCAGGGTGTTTATGCATGTTCAGAAATATTATGTAGAGCGCTTTCGTTACTTCTCGGATATGGCATAAACTCAGAATAGTTTTAACCAATCGCTGTTACTGTTTGTTTTATTTTTATTGAAACCCGCAAAATGCATGAGCAGAGAATATAACTTTCCTTTTCTGGTTTAGAAGTTTTGCAAGCGGCAGGATTTGAAAATAATGAAAGAACAAATCGGATATTAAAGCCATATTCATATTTCAACTTACATCAATTTGAAACGGATCTGTTTAGAGTTTTTAGTAAGCTCTAACAAATACGCTAAAAGTTATTCTGAGATTAAAATTGTATATTTGATTGATAGTAAACACGTGATATTTTTTAGTTTCTGAAATGGCGTAGGGTCATTTTAGCACGGTGGCTCTAATCTCTTGAAACACAAGAAAATAATAGTAGGTGTGCTACAACCTAGATATAACATTCCTACACATACTACTTAAAAGCAGACAGCCCCTTTCCTTTTTATGCCGTGTACTTTTTGCTGCTTTAGCAGCAATATTTTACTTGTCTATAATTTACTTTAATAAATCCAGTTTCCGCGATATATTTATGTCACGCCTATATTTTGCACGCAAAGTTCGTGCGGATTATATCGACAGTCTTAAACGTAATACTGTAAACAGTATATACATGTATTATGTGGTCATATAAAATTCACAATATGATATTACACAATTTTGATGTCTGATGTCAGAACCTTGATATTCAGTCAGTCTGATGAGAAATTAGTCATTTATAAAATAAGTTTATAGCCCGTTATAGAATTAGGGTCGAACATGCTAGTTGTGAAATGACAGCTCTGTTTGGAAGCACCAACAACAATTACTTCCCAAGACGGTTAGAATATGCGCATGGCAAAACGCAATCGGTCTAATCATCTAAATTCTATGTACGTAATTACAAAATGTATTTGTAATGATGTGTCTCCGAAATTATGGTCTTTGCAAAAATAACCTTTTATACGTCAACTAATCACTAATTTGAAATGTGTATACTTTTGAGATGTTCCCCATAAAATGTTCACAATCTGCCATTCACTCTCGCCTTCCGACTTACCTCGCAAATGTCTATTAATAGTAGGCGCAAAAACGAAAACTGAATTCATGTGAGGATATCGGAAGTGTGCTCTGATTGATTAAAGCTTTCGGGAAGTGCAGTTTACAATGCCATATAGATGTAAACAATTCACACTTCCGGTCGAGCAAGTTGAAAAGTTGGCCGAACGATAATCGTTAATGTAATGTCAGGTAAGTATTGAATGAAATAAAATCGTGTTTATCGGCATATTTAGGCGTTTAGTATGCAGCGTTTGGTCCTTATGATAGTCACAAATCCTTTTGGTATATTCTATCTCTTTAATTCATAATGTATACATGTATATTATATATTCATATATTGCTCTCAAGTACAGCTTCAAATTTAGCAGTGTTGTGCCGTTTTTGTCTATGTCCACAGCGACGGTGAGACGTACCCGAAATGTGTGAGATTTATTCGGGTTGCGGCGAAAAATGATTAAAATTTCGGAAACTATCGCCGTACCGGTCGCTGTTTCAAAACGGTTTGCATTTGGGCCTTGAAGTAAACGTTTACGGAAAATATAAATACTTAGGCTATATATGCAATAGGTTTTAATAAATATGCATTATTCCAGATGAAGTAATTAAAACTGAAACTGGGTCGATGTGTAAACGCTGTTGTTTACTTTCTTATTGATATATAGTCATTAGACTATTTTTAACTAACATTCACTGTTTGGGTTCCTGCTACGCTTCAAACACCTGTGGCTTAAACAGGGGCAGATTCCCCGTGCGAAAACTACATTTAAAGAAACAAAATAGATTAGGCCGATGCTATATTCTATGTAGGTTCAGCACTGATTCATACGTATAAAAAATAACCTAATAAAGTTCTTTCAGTTTTCACACAATTTCAACACTTCCTGCAAATCATGTTCGTATAAGTCAGATACATGTAATTCGTTTTGCTATAGTTGAAAGAACTTTACTTCTAATGATGTGCAACGTATATCTCTGACTGTTTACAACATGCAATAAAGCAAAAGTAGGACAAAAAGACCACTCAGGTCAATACAAAAGCATTCACTCATTTTTCTGCAGCAGTATTTCAAACAGAGAAATACTACACAGCTATTGTAAAAGTTCAGAAGCCAGTTTCAAACTGTTTTTTCCCTTTTACAATTCCAGAATTAAATGAAAATTTGATTTGGTCTTAGTAATGGACCTTTAAATCAACTATTATTTGCACTACAGCGCATTATTAAGGTAACTTGTCCAAAACAAAATGGACACCAGTGAGAAAATGACCCCACCACGAAAATGTAGTCTGGTGATCTTTTGACATAATACACAACCAAATTACGGTTATATAAGTATTAGTGTGTGTTACTGCAAATATTGTTAAAAAATGTCATTTCAGTTCTTGGGTTCTTGCATGAAAAATATCCAATTTTTTGCGCAAGTTTCCTGACAAAGTCAAGTGCTCTACCTTGACGTGGAGGGGTGAAGTACGAGGTGGTGGGGATTTGAAGGTGGTGGAGTGGTGCTACACATACTGCAAGTCTCTTGACATGTAAATTTCTATCAAAAGTGTCAGTGTAATTATGTTATTCTCTTACGTATATCTTCACTGCGAATTGACAGTGCTCGACGCTGACTATTTATTTTAAAAATGAATGCTGCTTTAGTTTTCTTTCGCAGTTTCTGGTCGGATATCATTATTAAAATAATGACCTTTATCAAATGTTTTATAATGTTAACGGATATCCATTACGGAAGCATAAATGCACAACCAATTATTGTACAGGTAAGAGGATTTTATGATCACACGGTACCTATTACGAAACCAGATAAAACGGTCGGTTTCTTGTATAGCACCACCCCACACCATCTCCATGTCCCCGCGGCCTCTTACTCTATCCCACCACCTCATTTGACAAATTGGCTGTAATTTCAATTTATTTACTCACCGGATCGTCTAGTGAAAATAAATGTCTATTTTGTAAATGTAGTCGTACGTTGCATGTAAAATATATTCGGAAAAAACGGGATTTTGGACAAAAAAAAGAATAGACTTTGGTTACTGATAATCGAGATTTTCGCTAATTTATAAACGTTCTAGAGACTACAATTTACGGAATTGTTTTTAGACAATTCGTGCAAACGGTAGTTTCAACATTTCTACTGGTAACTTCATTGTCCGGTTTTTGAAAGTTCTTCAACAAAATAATTTTTAAAAAAATTTACAAAAATTATACTAACATTTCTTGTTTATTTGGTAGAACCCCGTGCTCCCCACAATTTCTTTTCACCTCATTTTGTGGTGGTGGGGAGAGTTAACCACCGGTGAAGTTACCTTAACGCAATGTGTACAGTAATGTTATCATTGAACAGTTGCTATACGAAATTATTCATGTCAAATACAAATAAGTAAAATAGGGTAGCTTACGGTTGGCCTCCACTAACCACAACGTCAAACCTAGCAGGCTTATAACCACATGCATTGTTACGATATATCTCTTCTGATACTAATTCTAACACTGCCGCTTCAGTGTATAGTACATGTAGTGAATGATATAGATGTCACATTCTGTAGTTAGCTCCGCCCAAATCGATACCTTTATCTATTGTACACGCTGATAGTTGTCACGGTGAGCAATCACGTGATCGTAATACGTCATTTTGATCGTCCGCAAAGAATATTTTATCAACAAAAGTCTTCGACTGAACTCTTCAAGTGAGCGTAAATTTTTCATTTCTCAACCGATTTCTGTCAAATTTGTCGCAGGCAAGGGGAAAACAGTACTCTGTCCCCGGTTGATAACAGTTTTCTTGAAGTAAGTCGCTCTTTTGTAAACATTCTGGAAAACATTTGCAACAACGCCTGAATTCAACGGTTTGTCCGCAAAGAATATTTAAATTTCCACAGTGTATTTTGAGTAATCCACTTTTAGTGCCATGTATTCACGACGAAACTTACTCCATTGTCATTTCACTGCAAATAAACACATGTCAGATCAACTCAGTGCCTCAGAAAACGATAAAACATTCAGTTTGTAGCAAAGCTAATCCTCAAAGGTAAAACATTTAATGCTAATCCGCATAGTTATTTTTCTTTCAGGAGTATTGAAAGTCGAGAGACGGGCGACACGCCTTTGTTGAATTTGCGGGAAAAGCTTTCGCTACAAACGCATTCTTTGTATCATGGCTACTGCATATATCTATAGGAAAACACTATAATTTTATTTCTGATAATTTGAATTGTGTATGGAGGCGGAGCTTAGACTGTGATATATCTGCAATAGACAACATGAGTAAAGAGTACTTTTTTTAGATATTTTTATTGCATTGATATATTGCTTTTTGGTGCACAAGAATGATTTGGAAAAGTCTCAATCGGCCGGTCAAACATTTTTGGAGTTATGTTCTTAGTGTTTGTTTGCATCGCTTGAAGTGACATAATATGCTCATCTTACTGCACATAGTGGTAACAGTTTTATAAAAGCAATTTTCGGTTGTTGTGCATTTAAATGTGTTAAATTAATGATAATGCCACATTAGTATTTGAAGTTGGTGCTTTAGAATTAAGAAATTAGACAAATAAAATAATAGTTCCTTTCTTCGCAGTGATCTCCCTTGAGTTGTTGTAGTTTCTGGTAGAGATTTCGGCAGGCAGTGGAAGAGAAGCAACTCCTGTATGCAGTTTTTTTTTAATTGGCTCTCCCAGTCAAAATAGGAAAAGTAATATTTGGAAAGTTATTATTTCTTACTAGTAGCAGGAAAAGTTTGGTGTATTGCTTTAAAAGCTATTACTTCGTCTACCCTTTTAATACAAACCTATGTCAGCTGGATTTTTCTTGAGAAAAAAAATGTGCATAATTCCACTTTGATTTCTCGTAAATGATTCTTTTTTAGACACGTACATTTTTAAAGCTATACTGTAGCAACGTCCACTGTTTTTTTTATATCAGCGGTAATAAAAAACCCTCACTGTTTCAAAAGTGAATTTTTTTGAGCGGCGGTGTTTGTAAAACATAGAATCCAAAAAAGCCTATGCTTTTAATGGGTTTGATCACTTTGTTTGGCCCCGACCTCAACCTTCTTTTATGTAACTCATTTTGTTACGTCACATAATATTGTAGGGCGTGAGAAAAATAGTTTCTGTAATGAGCACGAGGTTCAGACCGAAATATCCGTCACCTCGGGCAACTGTTTTGGCGGGAACGAGGCTCTGTGTCTCATGATTGAAACTTTTTCTTGCGCAACGTCTTGAACTTCAAAGTAGATTTCTAAATTCATACTTATTAAAATGATGAATTATGATGAAAAATAAACGATTTTCCGACGTTGTGCTTAGGAAAGTGACGTCATAACGTTACGTTATAAGTAATTCACGAGAGTCGTCTTGCAAAGGAGTGGTGACAGACCGGTTTTTCCAGCATGAGCAAAATCACCGGATATGCCGATCCGATATGCAAGATTAGTCAATCAACGTGCCATAATTTTAATTCAATGAACACGTTACACACCGTTTCATATTTTCGGCGCGGCTAAATAAGCTTGGTTTTGACCTAGCTTTTGAACCATTCAAATGTTACAAATGGAAGCGAGGTGAATGGAAATCGTATACATGATCCTCTTTATCACGTGATTGCTTAAATGATAAATGATACAGATAGATTGCATATTCAATCGCTCCATTAATAACTTTCTCAGGAACTATGTCCACTAAAATATACCTCTTCTAAACGCTTATTATCTTTTTTGTTTACTTTGTGTTTGTTACTTCTAAAAAGTTTACATATTGTAACAAGCGGTTATAGGCATGTCTGTAGATTTTTGCTAGACTGCACAGTTCCAATGCAAGAGTCATCGACTCCTTAGCAATCTAATACTGCCAGTCTGGCGATCGAGCGCCTGTTAAATTGGGTGGTTAAGGTCGCATACTTGTAATCATAAAACTTATCACTGATTGAGGGTCATTGGTTCGAGTCCTGCTACCTACCTGACTATGTGAGAAAATTTCTTACGGAGGGTATGGGTGTTGTAATTCTCATATCGAAAAACGATGTTTAGGTAATCTTCCCGCCTGTATTTGAATGAAATACACTTAACTCGCAACTGACTTCTATAATTTACCGTATTGTTATTTTGTTGTTCGAAGACATCATGAAAGTAGCACAGTGGCAAAATATATAGTAAAACTGTATAGTTAACATCAAAGCCATTTTTAAAAACGTGTTTAAATGAAATAATATATTTGTTTTCTGAACTTCGAGGAGAGAGAGACTACCGACATGGCTATGGAAGGGGTCGAAATTATCGAAAACGGACATGTTAATAGTTATACTGGTTTTAGCCATATACGATAGCAGTTATGAACTCAAATCGTGACCTTAAACATCAAGTATAGTGTATTCGACATACCATCTTCCTGTGTATTTCTAAATCTGAATTCGATAACTAGCCTGTGCATATTATTGTAACAAATGAGATATTGAATTGCAGACAGCCGAACCAACCAACTTACTGACAGACGAATCCGATCACATCCAGATACGGTCACCAATATATCTATGAACAATTTAATAGAATATTACATAATAATAAATGTCAAAAATTGACGGAGCAAGCATGTTATAAAGAAACAACATAGCATAGTTTGTATTCAATTTAAAGTTTGCCAACCGATTCCGTTTTACTAAGTATTCGGGGCAATACATATATCTACACTATATAACAATACTTACGTATGAAAGAGTCTTCTACTTGTGAAACTGAATCATAATTGAACATTGCAATACCTCCAAGCAAACTCTTTCGGAAATAACTATGCGGATTAGCATTAAATATTTTACCTTTGAGGATTAGCATTGTTCTAAACTAAATGTATTATCGTTTTCTGAGGCACTGAGTTGACCTGAAATGTGTTTATTTGCAGTGAAATGACAATGGAATAAGTTTCGTCGAGAATACATGACACTAAAAGTGGATTACTCCAAATACACTGTCGGAATTGAAATATTCTTTGCGGACAAACCGTTGAATTCAGGCGTTGTTGCAAAGGTTTTCCAGAATGTTCACAAAAGAGCGACTTATTTCAAGAAAACTGTTATCAACCGGGGACAGAGTACTGTTTTCCCCTTTGCCTGCAACAAATTTGACAGAAATCGGTTGAGAAATGAAAAACTTACGCTCACTTGAAGAATTCAGTCGAAGACTTTTGTTGATAAAATATTCTTTGCGGACGAACAAAATGACGTATTACGATCACGTGATTGTTCACCGTGATACACAGACACTTGGAGTATGGAGTCCCCACAGATGTCTGGGGTAGGGATCCGTCTGCCAATCTAATACTGGTCCTATGTTGTACGGAACATATATATATATACACTATTTGAAACAACTCTAATCCTTCTATCACATCTCAGGGATAGTGTTTATGTCATTTCTAAAAATAGTAAACTATAGGCACCCGGCTACGCTGCTATACGATCGTGTAATGAAGCTACCAGTCGTTAAATATAAGTTGGGCGGTATAGTCAAGTATGCGTCGTTGAAGATCTAATCCGCACTGTAAACTCAATGGTACCCCGCGCATGCTATTTGGTATACTGCGATGCGGGAAACCTATCTTTAAAATGAATATAGTAGATGTGATTTGTGATGAATTAACAGAAGTGTTTTTCTCGAAATTATCTAAATCCAACCGTATTCGATGCAGTTTGAATGGGATTTCATTTAGAAAATCGTTTTGCATTGGAAAAACCGGGTGAGTTATTCCTTACTTACAAGAATGACTTAAATATGCGATTCGAGTTTTCAGTTGTTTCAAATCTTGTATATATATATATATGTGTGTTACGTACAACATGGGACCAGTATTAGATTGGTAGGCGGGTCCATACCCCAGGCATCTGTGAATTTTATCACTCAAGTACATCTACGGCCGTGCAGTAATCAAACATAAAGTTATCAAACCAAGTTGTAAAATTCCAAATTTTTCACTTAACAGCCTTATGATATAAAAGATATAAATATTTCCATCGTGAAAATCACGACTATGCCTCGGTTATCAAAGTGTATTTTAGCCTAGTCGTTTCGCAATATCATCACATGTTACTGGTGTCTATCGATGCAGAACATATTTATCTTCAAAATCATATGCATGACAACACCTAATTTTATCTGCTGTCAGTAAATTTCCTCCTGAAAGTCTACGTAAGGCAGTAAAATTGTCACAAGCACACTCGCTTTCGAAACGTAGTTCTGGTTACCCGTGTTTGGGGCATGTTGAATCCATACCGCAATGCGCGTAGGAACCAAACCCGCTGAGGTAACTGTGTTGTTCCATAAACTAAGTTATAAAGATTTATTTCCCTTGATTTCTTGCACATTTGTGCAAACCAGTCTACTGGTATCTTGATTAAGTGTTTTGTTTTGTAAACAGAAGATTTTTACGCCTGAAACACTTTTTTTTGCATTTACAGCATAAAAAAAAATAGCATTCAATATAATTGTCTACTAATATATACTTAAGACAAAAGTTCTGTCCGGTTCAAAATTGATTTATTAAAATTTAATTGTACGTTACTTTTAATTTTTTATTTGCAAATTTAAATTTTAAGACTACTTGCTACATCACAAGGTGTTAAGAATTCTATACAAAAACATTCAGTCAACCGTGACGGCATAAACCTACGGAAGCACAGAGGTGACATGTGGGAATTATTTTATATTATCACGTGGCCACGTGATAATAAAAAAAGAAAAAACGAAAAACTAAACGCTATCACGTGGCCACGCGATAATAAAAAAAGAAAAAACGAAAAACTAAAGTTATCACGTGGCCACGTGATAATAAAGAAAGAGAAAACGAAAAACTAAACGTTATCGCGTGGCCACGCGATAATAAAAAAAGAAAAAACGAAAACTAAAAGTTATCGCGTTTAGTTTTTCGTTTTTTCTTTTTTTATTATCACGTGGTCACGTGATAACGTTTAGTTTTTCGCTTTTTTTTTTTTATTATCACGTGGCCACGTGATAACGTTTAGTTTTTCGTTTTTCCTTTTTATTATCACGTAGCCACGCGATAACTTTAGTTTTTCGTTTTTTCTTTTTTTATTATCACGTGGCCACGCGATAACTTTAGTTTTTCGTTTTTTCTTCTTTTATTATCGCGTGGCCACGCGATAACTACGGAAGCACAGAGGTGACATGTGGGAATTTTTTTATATTATCACGTGGCCACGTGATAATAAAAAAAGAAAAAACGAAAAACTAAACGCTATCACGTGGCCACGCGATAATAAAAAAAGAAAAAACGAAAAACTAAAGTTATCACGTGGCCACGTGATAATAAAAAAAGAAAAAACGAAAAACTAAACGTTATCACGTGGCCACGCGATAATAAAAAAAGAAAAAACGAAAAACTAAACGTTATCGCGTGGCCACGTGATAATAAAAAAAGAAAAAACGAAAAACTAAAGTTATCGCGTGGCCACGTGATAATAAAAAAAGAAAAAACGAAAAACTAAAGTTATCGCGTGGCCACGTGATAATAAAAAAAGAAAAAACGAAAAACTAAACGTTATCACGTGGCCACGTGATAATAAAAAAAGAAAAAACGAAAAACTAAAAGTTATCGCGTTTTGTTTTTCGTTTTTTCTTTTTTTATTATCACGTAATTGAATAAATTGGTCACGGTTTACGATATGCAAAAATTGCTGGTACGGTACTGCACTGCGTATTACCATTTTCTGATTTAAGGGAAGTGAAAATCAACAAATATGGTGTCAGCTGAATTAAAATCGCCACCGGCGTCACACAAATAAACTAGACTTATCACTAAATGTGATAATACCCCCGAAAGACTGCTTTATAATCTGAGGAAGTTCATAGTGACAAAATACCTTGTAAAAAAAAATCTTAAAAAGAGATATTGTTCTTGGCAATAACTCTGTAATGAGTCAGGATAGAGTTATGGTTCTTGTACACTGCACTTTCTCTCATTGTGCTTGACCATTGTATAAAGTTGTATTGAATTCCAATCAGTAGTTTTCGAATTATGCTCCGGACAAGTAAAAGTAACAAAGGGCAATAACTCTGTAATGAGTCAAGATAGAGTTGTTATTCTTTTGCGCTGCACTTCCTCTGATTGCGCTTGACCATTGTTTGAAGTTGTATTTAATTCCAAAATGAAGTTTTCAAATTATGCTCCGGACAAGGAAAAGTAACAAAGGGCAATAACTCTGTAATTAGTCAAGATGGAGTTATTGTTTTTTTGCACTGCACTTCCTCTCATGGTACTTGACCATTGTATTGAATTCCAATCAGTAGTTTTCGAATTATGCTCTGGACAAGGAAAAGTAACAAAGGGCAATAACAATGTAATTACTCAAGATAGAGTTATGGTTCTTGTACACTGCACTTCCTCTCATTGTGCTAGAACATTGTATGAAGTTGTATTGAATTCCAAACAGTAGTTTTCGAATTATGCTCCGGACAAGGAAAAGTAACAAAGGGCAATAACAATGTAATTACTCAAGATAGAGATATGGTTCTTGTACACTGCACTTCTTCCCATTGTGCTAGAACATTGTATGAAGTTGTATTGAATTCCAACCAGTAGTTTTCAAGTAATGCTCAGGACAAGGAAACATGACAAAGGGCAATAACTCTGTAATGAGTCAAGAAATGGTTATGGTTCCTGTGCACTGCACTTTTTTTCATTTTGCTAGACCATTGTATGAAGTTGTATTGAATTCCAACCAGTAGATTTCAAGTTATGCTCCGGACAAGGAAAAGTAACAAAGGGCAATAACTCTGTTATGAGTAAAGATAGAGTTATGGTTCCTGTGCACTGCACTTCCTCTCAATGTACTTGACCATTGTATGAAGTTGTATTGAATTCCAACCAGTAATTTTCAAGTTATGCTCCGGACAAGGAAAAGTAACAAAGGGCAATAACTCTGTAATTACTCAAGATAGAGTTATGGTTCTTGTATACTGCACTTCCTCTCATTGTGCTAGACCATTGTATGAAATTGTATTGAATTCCAACTACAGTCGACATTGTTCATGCGACCACCTGCATTAAGCGACTTTTCTATTCAACGACCACTTGAAATCCCTCCCGACCATTTTCACTATATAAAATCATTCCATTAAGCGTTCATTTTATTGTGCGACCAGTGGCCAGTAAAAATTGGTCCCAATTACTCTAAATATATGTATTAAGCGAGCGTGTTTTTTTTTTTTTAAATAATTAACGAATAACACCTTTAGGTATTTTTCACCCGGGTAGTTAGCGTGTTTGTTCAAACCTAAATACATTGAATACGGCATGGTGCATGAATATGTAAAAGTGTTCACCGTTTTCACAATCTTTTTTGAACAAAATTTGAGGTGATATGAAGATAAATAAACAAACTATATTTTAGTTTTCATAGAAATTTCATTTATAGCATTTCAATGAACAGTAAAAATATTCGTCAGTAAATTAGAGTCAACCGCATTTCCGGTTTTATTTTCGGTTTGAATTTAGGCAGAAGTTTGTATTTGACCTCGTTAAAGACATAATTGGAAATGATGACTATGATGATGATTGATGATGACTTGCTGTCTTAAAATATGTACATGTACATAAAAAAAAATATTTTAGAATAATTTTGTTATTTAACACAAGATGTCATACAGGAACAAAATAAAACAAACAAACATACATTGTATATATACATATTAACAATTCAAATTCTATCAAGAGACTACTCTATTAAGAGACCGGATTTTGAAGGTCCCTTGGGTGGTCGCTTAATACAATGTCGACTGTAGTGGTTTTCAAGTTATGCTCCGGACAAGGAAAATGCAACAGACCGACCGACCGACCGACTGACCAACCACCGGGTGACTCCTACATACCCCCCAAACTTCGTTTCGGGAGTATAAAAATATGGACTCATTTTAGATTCAAGACCGTCGAAAAGGACGGCGTTACAACAACAATTAAAGATCTAACACTTGCCGAAATTGTTTTGTTGATATGTCATATAAATCTGGCAACACTTCCAATATGGCAACACACATAAAACGGCATCATCCGGACATTTCCGAGAAATCTGATTTTACTAGTCCGAGCAAAAAAGAAGCGACAAGCTCCTCAACGACAATGCAAAGGAAATTGCCCTTTTCCTCTTCATGGGCACTTGCAATAACGAAGGCCGTAGGTAGCAGCTGACATGCGGCCAGTTAGACTTTAGTGTAGTTGAAACCCCAGGATGTAAGAATACATGTATGATAAAAGTTCTTGAGCCTACATTCACATGCTATATAGAGTTGTTATAAAGTTCGAATGGTTTATACTGTCTTTTCATCTAAAACTCTGTATCGCGATACATATTGTATCGTACACTTTGTATCGCGATACGTATAGTATCGCAAGGAGAGCATATCGTTACACCCTTAATTTCTTCCTAATCGAACT
The DNA here is from genome assembly GCA_022818135.1 of Saxidomus purpurata. NCBI lineage: Eukaryota > Metazoa > Mollusca > Bivalvia > Venerida > Veneridae > Saxidomus > Saxidomus purpurata. The sequence goes on from JAFMSR010000003.1 coordinate 56,637,965, forward strand.
AAATATAAGTTTGTATAAACTAAGCCTCAGAATATCATTCACTCCAAGACGTTTCTGGACTAAGTATCACAGTGGTTTGATTCCAAGAGACAAAACAATGAATGAAAACGTTTATATCACCTAACTGACTTGATGAATCCATGTGAAAATGTTGTATAGTTTCAGTTTATCGGTATGCATTTTAATCAATTGTCTACTCTGCTAGGATCTGGATCTGATGACTTCTGCATACAATCACGGACATATACTTTATATATTAAATTTTGTATAATATAGTTATGTATGATATATTGAATGGTGGCCCGAAATCGGGGAGTGGGTTCCAATAGCCACTTTTTTTGCCCTAAGATAGTATTTCACATTACTGCCATATTTGAAAAGGTGTTATAAGTTATGCCAGTTTTTATAAGCTCAGCTTGTGAGAATTGAAATAATCTATTGCTTGGATTGCTTTATCGAAATTGAAGCATTTCTTATTAAAATGGTCAAATCTTCATGTTTTATTGTAAATGCATGCATTGAATAACAGCAGGGTAACTGATGCTGTAGAAGGAATCTGTGTCTTTCATATCTTGATTTATACTACTTAAGGCCCCTGTAATAACGACAATACCGCATATACCCCCTTTAACAGCAAGACCGTCATACAATTCCAAACAGATCTATAAGATGAGAGTCTGCCAGTCTTGGAAGTGCAGAATTACTATGACTTGAGCTGATAGTTATCAGTAATAATTGAAATAATCATGTCATTTCTTTTCATTCTAGGAATGTGTATAGAAAATAGTCTTTGTTTAACTTGGTTATTTTTGGAATTTACAATCATATGAATATAAATGTACTAATAACTGAACTAAAACTATATGTCATGCTACTCCAGGTGCCCGGTTTACCCGTGACAGGAAGAAATTCAAGGAGATGTTGAGGACAGAACTGGTGACGAAGACAGGCTTTACAAGGATGCACCTTCACCTAGGATCCAATGATGCACTGAACTGTAGTGATGAAGAATTCTACAAGTAAATTAAATCAAAATTCAGTAATACTCTGATGCTAGCGATAATATTTCTATAAAATTTAATGGGAGTGAAGATAGATCCCTTATTTAGCAGACAGTTTCGACCAAAATGACATTTTCTTTGCGTTTTATAGCTGGAGTATTTTTCCAGGGATATTAGTAAGATTAATGGTACACGGTAGAGATACAGGGTTGCCGTGGCCCTCTTGTTCCAATGTTAGTGAATTTTGTCAGTGAAAATTCAATTTCACAATAATCTCAGGGGTGTAGGGGGTAACTTCATCGACCAAAGGATGTTTTGCCAGTAAGACTACTGAACATTCTTTGTGTCTATTACATACTTCTTAAATTAATGACAACATATAAAATTACATAATTTCACTCTTACATTTAGACTGCTGAACATAAATCAATTGCTTTATTCCGAAATTTTATCATTGTTAGATTTTTCTGTATATCTCCAGGGGATGCACAAATAGTGAGATGTTAAATACAAATTTAGGAGCTGACCATTTCATGATTGCCTTATCCAGGATAATTTTGACTCTTAAAATTAGGACTGTAAGGGTACTTTCCTATATTTTATCATAAATTATGGTTGACTTAACAAAATTCATTGAATTTCTCCCCCCCCCCCCACAAAATGCTTTATTCAATAACAGTAAATTAAATATACTTTGTTTTTTAAATATAGTGATGTCACAGAAGTGTTGGATTTGGTACATGAAACCAGTCCGGAGATGGAGATAGTGGTCTGTGAGATTCTACCTAGAGGTCCAGACAGGAGACGCTATGACACCCCCCTGGTTCCTGGACAGAGACTGAAGTGCCTGCAGAGGTGGATTGGCAGCTCCTACAGAATTCTAAAGGAGATCTGTGAGCACACTCCATATACCAGATTTCTGAGCTATGGAAGATTTATGGTACATGTTACATGTGTACTTTTATACCTTGTAAACTAAATCAGTAAACTGATACCAGTAGTGTTAAGCATCTGTCTTACAAATTACAATCACATGATCAGTTTTTCAATTCAGTTATTCAAAGAATATGGAGGGCAATTTGATTTGCTCTTGTGTTGCCGCTGTAGCTTGGTTAAAGATTTGGGTGCAACCTACTATCATTAAAAATAAACGAGTATTCTGTCTTGTTATGTTTATGCGTTTAAGTATTAAATCTAAGAAATGTTAATGAAAGTTTAAGAAATGTGTGTGAAAGTCTATAAACCATGTGTACCATTTTTAGATAGGGTTGTTACTATTGTGTGTACAATTTTAGGCATCCCGTCATCTGTTTACTGGTGGCCTTCATCTAAATAGATCGGGGACAGAGTGGTGTTATCATGTCATAGCTGAAGACAACATCAACCATCAGTGTATTGCTCCCAATAGATCTAAGCAACAGATTGATTATACAGAGGGCTGGTCAATGCTTGGAGACTTTTACAGGGAAGAACAGGCTTCTCTGGATATTCCATTTGCAGATGTAGTCCGTATCTCAACGGTAATTTTTTTCTGCAATTAGCCAGTAACTGAACTTGTCTTCAGTAGATATTATTGATCAGAATTACTCTACTTTTTATAGCAGTATCAAGTAGGTGATACCTTTTACAGTTCTTGGAAAACTACTTGAATTTTGAAAAAAAAACAATTGAATTTTGTCCAGAAGCACTTGACAGCATTTTTTTCTGGTATCTCTCATTGCAAAATTCTGCAATTGATAACATTCTAAAATAGGAAAACATTTTTTTGTCGCTAAAACATAAATTGTAGATACAAGCGTGCAATTGTTACGTTTGTTATAAATGAAATGGAAAATTGTTAAAAGTTGGTTAAAGATTTGGATGCAAAGCAATACTACTCCATATCAGTCAATTTTCTTTAGATACTGAAAAATGAACTAAGTACTTGATAAGTCCATTTATGTTTCCATTTATGTTTCTTAAACTTTGGATTGGAATGTATATTTAAAACATTATTATAAAGAAACTTCTACATTGTGTTTGATATCAGTGACGGATCTACAAATGTACTTAATTTTGTATTACATATGTAGACAATGAGAACATACTTAATTATGTTTATGATAGGGGTTAGCAGATAGCAGGGTTATGAGTAAAGATCAGAGGAAGACAAAGGTATCAAGGAACATTTAGAAGAAACAGGTACATATATATGAAAGGGAAATAAGAGTTATAACTGATAAATGCGTGATGTACCTATATACGCGCAAGGATTCCAGAACACATGCAGTAATGTTATAACATGGCCTTATTACTTTTTAGTTGACTTTTCGAAGAAAAGAGGAGCTCCTCTTGGTGTCACACCTCGATTAAGTTTTTCGTACCACCCCACTTTTTTAAAACCATTAAAGATATTGCTTTAGAACTTACAATCATTATCTCCATCAACAGATGAGTACCTAAGTCTGACAATGATTTTGTCAAAATGATGGCCCTTTTTTCGACTTAAAAATACATTGAATCTGGTTAAAATCCTCTTGTTGACTTCACCCTTTGATATACTGTTCTGAAACTTGGAAGACTTGTTAACCATCTATACCCATCTGTAGGCAAGATAAGGTAACTCTGTCAATGATTTTTTTATTACTGTCCCTTTTGGACTTAAAATCTTGTTTATGCTTTTCAAAAAGTCCACTTTTTTACTTAAGATCAGGTAATTAGATATTACTTCGAAAGTTGGAATTCTTGTAGTTTACCATCATGACATAAACCGATTATTGCCTTGTGTTTTATCGTGTTTATTGGCAAACACTGCGAAAAATGAAGCACTTTGTCTTACTGGCAGCTCTTGATATAAAAGGGAGTTATCTACATGTAGTTTAACTACTGTTTGCATGTTTATTAAGCTGTGTGTCTATAACACATGTGTCAGCCATAACTATATGAACTGTAAATAGGCAATTTGATGAAACTTCATACAAAGGTTAATAGTACAGTCAATCTGGGGTTGGACCGGGAAAAAATTTGACCAGAAATGGATCCTTCACCATGACTTTTCAAATGGACTACCTTTTAACATAAAGAAAAGTTCCCATTGATATGTGTGGTGGAAATGTTATTTTTGGGTATTTTCATGTTTTTTCGATGTTTTAGATGGGAATTTCTGTAATTATATTTCTTATTTTGATTATTTTCAACAAATATTTATGTTGTTTTCAATTTTTAATTCAAGACTACTGTAACTATGTAATGAAATAAAATTGGGTGGAAATCGTCCATATTCACTTACTTTTTGGGGCATTTTCAGGCTTTTTTGCTGTTTTAAGTGGGAATTTTTGTAGTTTAATGTTTTATTTTGATTGTTGTTAACAACTATTTGTGTTATTTTTATTTTTCGATTGGGAGCTACTATAACTATTCAATAAAAACTTTTTGGGTGAATATTTTCCGAATGCGACAACTTTTTGGGGTAGTTTCGTGCTTTTTTGCCGTTTTAAATGGACATTTCTGTAATTCAGATTCTTTTTTTGACGATTGTCAATTCATATTTATTCTGTTTTTGTTTTTTCTATTCAAAACTACTTAAGCTTTGAACTAAAACATACGTGGTTGAAAATATCTATATTCATCCAATTTTTGGGGCATTTTCATCCATATTTGATGTTCTAAGTGGTAACTCTGAAGTTGTATTTTTGTTTATTTTGATCATTCTTTTTTATTGTTATTCCTAGTTTCATTTAAATCTACTGTATCTATGAATTAAATATCTGCGCGAATTTTGTCCATATTCACAAACTATTTTGGGCAATTTTCATGTTTTTTTATGTTTTAAATCACATTTTCTGTATTTCATTTACGTGTTGCCCTTTCGGAGAAAATGCGATACACAGAGATCGCTTTGTCTGTCAGTTGGACCAGTCCGTCAGTCCGTCAGAAAAACATAAAGTTGGCTGTAACCTTGCCATTTCTTAAGCTTTCTTCATCAAACTTTCAAATTATATTGCTTATGAAAAAGGCTCGTGATACTGCCCAGTTTTTTAGGTCAAGGTCATTTTTGACAGAGTCATGCTCATTTTGTACTTAGATTTTGTCATGAGAACCTAACGTTGGCTATAATTTTGCCAATCTTAAGATTTCTTCATCAAACTTTCAAATTGTATAGCTTATGACAAAAGGATCATGATGCCACCATATTTTGTAGGTCAAGATCATATTTGACAGAGTTACGCCCCTTTTTGTACTTGGACTTTGTCACGAAACTATTGGTTAGTAAGTGTAAGAGGAAGGGCGACACAAGTCTTCTACTGAACACCTATCTAGTTTAAATTTGATTATTGTCAACATTTATATCCTTCATATTTTTTTTTCTATTCTACTAGCACCTTGATTCTTGCTAAATTGGGTTGAAATGTATCCGTTTGACCAACGTGTGGGTCATTTTCTTGTTTTTTGATGTTTAAAAACAAAAAAAAAAAAAAAAAAAAAACCCCCCACACCAAACACCCCCCCCCCCCCCCCCCCCCCCCCCCCCCCCCCCCCCCCCCCCCCCAAAGTAGTAATTACTTAAACAGATTATTCAAGTTTTATTTTTTGTCAGCATATATTTATTTGTCACATAGTCTCGTATTTAGTATTACTATCAGCTGAATTCTAGATGATTGTGCAAACACTGAATCAGGGAATGAAATGGTACATGCACGTGGACATCAACCAAATTCTAGCTAGCAAACAATGAAACAAGCTGGATTCAACAGAAAACCAGACTACATACCTTGCCCAGGAGGTCGAAGATGCAATCAAAGAAAAAGAAGTAACACTTGTTAGTTGGATTGATCTCTAAAGAGCATTCAATAAAGTCTGGACTAACTGTCTCCTTGTGAAGCTACTACGGAATGGAATGAATCAGGGACACAATGTACAAATAGAACAAGACCTATATGTTCCATACAAGGGCTAGAGTCTGTGTTGATGGGATACAAAGTTGTAAATTCTTACAACCACATAGTGGCCCTCAATGAAATGTATTGTCACCCACCCTCTTTCTTCTTTTCAAAAAAGCTTCCAAGAGGATTTGAAGCTTCCTCTATGCAGACTACCTTGTGTTTCCATGCATCAACTGCTATATTTAGGATGCAGCATCCTGCGAACATGCTTTCAACATGGACAGAAGACTGGTGCGTACATGTAAACACAGGAGACAATAAAGCTAGCGATAATACATAAGTTAGTTGACATTAATTGAGTGAGCAAATGAGAAGATACTGAATACAGTATACTTGGGAACAGTGATACTCACCTTAAATACAGCTCTACAGCTAAGACGATGGACACAAATACAAATCAACAAGTGCCGGATAAGGTCCAAAACAAGGCCTTAAGAATAATTACTTGACAATTTTAAGGCAATGGAGAAAGTCACTGCCATTCTACTTATTGGTAAGAGAAGAGATGCGAAAACGCAAATGCAAGGCAGCAAGTACCAGTTCTTGCCAGATCACCCTACGAAAACAAAGCTTTAGGCCCCATCGTCTGAAAAGACATAACTGTGTCCATGAATCCAAGAAGCTGACAAAAGCAAATGCTGCCTATCTTGGGTCACCGACAACTTTTGATCAGTGGGATCTGCCGCAGCCACAGAGGTACAACATGTCAAACATTAGTATCTGCACTACAGTACTGGGTTCCAACTTGCAGTGGAAGATGAAAATATCAAGAGATCCATAGCACAAGCCATGTTCTCAGAATTTTTTCCATTGGGTCAGAGATAGCATACAAGCAGGCAAGCACTGTTACAACTACAAAGCAGAAATAGAAGCCATCATACAGCATCGAACACTGCTGAAGAGTCAGAAAAGGACTGTTCTAACAGAGGCTCTATCAGTCCATAAAGCATTGGCTAATGTCAAATTGTAATCCCTTGCCCAAGAACATAACATGTTCAGCGAGAAGCAGAAAGTCTCACTCAAATGGATGCATACAAAAGCACTATGGTGTTCATAGCAATGGCATGGCAGAGCAATTGGCAAATCAAGGGATAAGAGTCAACCAGTCACTCCATAGAGTCACAAATGAAAATATTAAAGCTCACGGCGACAAAGATTCTTACAAGAGTGTAGAGGCAGAAAGATGGCTACCATCTACTAGACAAATGGGAACAAGCTATTCAGTATTCAGAACAGGACACAACAGGCTTGATGCTCATACATATGTTTGAAAAACTAAAGCTGCGTGTGTGGTCTTTCGGACCAAACACCAGCGCATTTACTTGAGATATGTCCCACTTACTCCCCCATCTTTTTAAAGTAGGAATTTCTGTTACTGGATTTTAAACTTCGATTGATTATTGCCAACATGTATTAATGTCTTTCATGTGTTTCTAATCAGTAATACTAATAGCTTTATATTACTATATCTATTTTTATGAAAATTTATCTGTCTTGGTCAGTAATTTGAGCATTTCCTTTGCATTTTTATGAATGAAATGGGAATGCTGTACTATAATGTTTTAAGTTCAATTATCATCAGCAAATGTTAATTTCGTTCGTACGTATCAATTCAGAACTTCTAGAAGTTTGGTTCTTAACCAATTGTTACCTATCTTCACTATCTTTTGGAATTTGGTCATGTTTTTTATGATTTAAGTGGGAATTTCTGTAATTTGATGTCAGGCAACATACATTAATATCCTTCATAGACTTCAACAGGGAATTTCAATAAAGAGAGCATCTGCCAAGTACGGATGTCTTCAATAATGAAGAATTTGTGAATGAAAATGAGATCACTGATAATTTCTTGTTTTGCTATATATTTGCTGTAAAAACAAAAAATATTAGACATTACCATACCTCAACATAAAATGGCTGTAAACGTTGATTTAAATACCATATTTACTTAAATAAAATCAGATGACGAAGGTTTTCAAAATTAGTTTTATGGTTTTCGAAAAACGATTATTCCTATCATTCTGCATTCCCGAGCAACACAAGTCCCTTCAGTGCTTTGATTTCCTTTGTGTATTTTTTCTGTTACATCATAACTAGCCACTATTATAATAACGGAAGTGGTTTAGTTTGCTGACTCGAGATAACTCCACCCTTTTAGTTGAAGGCGTTAGCATCGAGCCAGACATTTTATATGACAAAGTAAGAAGTTTAAAACCGGAGGTAGGAGTCTTGTACTTGTTCATCGCAGAAATCCTATTAACCTGTTTATATGTTTTCATTCAGCTTATATTTTTATTTCTTATCACTGTAAATTGTTTTGCATGTAAAAGTAGTCAGTTTTCATTAAACAAAAGAAGAAAAAGGTGAAAAGTGAAAATAAACAAATGACCATGCAATACAAAGTTAAATTACGTGTTTGTTACTAAAAACAACCATTTGACCTTGACCTTCAACTAGAGGTCAAGTGTAAAAATGTCTGTAAAATGTTTAAAATAGATTGCTAATCAAAATGTTTGAAAGAAATAATACAAAAACCATAAAAATATACCAAAATATTGCAAAAGATGCAATAAGTAATTGTGAACTTAACCCTATTTAACATTTAAAGGGCGTGACCTTGACCTTGAAAATAAACTATTTCCACCAATGGAACTTTTGGGAACTTTGTGGTTTCTGAAACTACAGATGTTGGTGATACTGAAAATGCATGTTTCATTTCTGTTCAAATTTATTCCCACTTTAGCATATTTTAGAGCTAGGATGACTGTACTATAAGCACAGTGAGAAGTAGTGTCGCTCATAATAGTCCGGTCCATACGTCCTAGGTTAGCTCTCAGGAACTTTGGGAACATACCTAATTTTACAGTGACATTACTTGTTTGACATTGTATTATGTGAAATGTCACATATATTTTAATGTCCCAGAATAGAGGCATATGTATTTTGGACAGGCTATAAAATTTGCCTTTGTCATAACTTTAATGTATTGAAGAAAAGAAACTTAATTTAACTTGTTATATAATGTTCACAGCTTTTCAAGAGATATATTTGATAAACACCTCTGAGGAGCATCAATCTCCATTCCACTGATAACTCTTGTGTTATATGTATTTACGGTAATTAATGATTGTCACATACTAGTATAATTTTGCACGCATGTATTTTCAAGGAGCCTCCACCATCCTTATGAATATGTAGTATTGAAGCTGACAGATCATGTTGCTGTTGAGATACCTGCTTTCCAATTATCTGGACCTTGTTTGGTAAGAGGTTTAAATGTATGATTATATCATGACATAAAATGTATCTTAACAGCAGTAAAACTTTATACAAGTTTTTTCTTGATAGTATCTTACTGGTTGAAAATTTGATGCTGGAATATCCGTAAACTAATATTGTTTACCTTACTCCTTATGGTTGAATTATCTTTTTTATATTTATATTTAACTTCCTTGAAGATTTATAAGTCATTATCATTCAATTAGGCTGCATAAAATAGAATTTTAGGGTTCTGTTGAAACAGGATACCTTATTATTCACCTGTCATTCATCACAACTATACACTACATATTGATCAGTTTACTGTGCTACTGTATAAACAGCATGTTTTGTAATTAGAAATGACTTTTCTTTTTGTCAAAGCAATATCCTAACTTATAAGGTCATGACTAAGCCTGCACGTGACATAAATACATATCCAGTCGTTCTAGTTTGAGGTCAGAAGTGTGTTTTTTTAATTTACGTTCTCAGAATATTTGTGCAAACTTAAGATCACAGATTTTATCTTAAATGAATGGAACTTGTTATTCCCTTTAAAACCCTTCCTCACCGTGGTTGTAATAAATATACATCTAAAGGCATACTGAAAAAACATTTTTTCTCGGGGGAAAACCCCTAACCTGCTTTACGATTCCCCATTCATGTAATGCCCCTCAGATAATATAATTCTGAACTGAGAACCTAAATTTTCGAGCTCATAGAACATGTAGTATTTGTGCACACGGCCACCGAGATGCTATATTCGAAATTTCTAACGCTGTACCGATGTAACGTCGTTTCTGATTGGTAACGTCGTTTAAATTTGCGACTATTAAATAACGTATATATAGTCGCAAAATTCGAACGGCGTTTTAATTATCGCATTTAGACACATTGTCCGTTAGAAAAGGGATAACTATTTAGTGATTTTGATATTTGCGACCGTATATACGGTTTTATTTGTCGCAAACAGTTTTAACAGCTCCGGCTAACGCCGTCGCCATTAAAAATATTTGCGACCATTAAAAATCGTATATACAGTCGCAAATATCAAAATTACAAAACAATTATTCCTATAATATAAGCTCTGGGCCTAGTAGTTCTAGACAATTTTTTTTCTTAAGTTTTACCGAAATAAGCCATTGATAAATCAAGTGATCCCCGGGCAGGATAAGTTTTGACCTAGGGGTCATGATTGAAAAATCTTGGTAGAGGTCAACTGGGCAGTGATACATGCCAAATGTCCAAGCTCTAGGCCTTGTGGTTTCAGAGATGAAGAATTAAAAAAGTTTCCTATATTTAAGCCTATGTATTATATAAAATCAAGTGACATCTCGGGCAGGGACAATTTGACCCGGGTATCTTGATTTGAACAGTCTTGGTAGAGGTCCACAAGGCAATGCTTCTGCCAAATACTTGTGGTTTCACAAAAGAACATTTCTAAAGTATTTCCTATATAAGACAATGTAAAATCAAGTGACCCCGGTTGGGGTCAATCTTGACCCTGTGGTCACAAGATGAACAATCGTGGTAGAGGTACACTTGGCAATGTCACATGCTAAATAGCTAATCCCTATGCCTTGTGGTTTCAGGGAAGAAGCTTTTAAAACTTTTTCTATACGATCCTATGTAAAAGTAAGTGATCCCTTGGTGTGGTCAATTTTTACCCAGGGGTCATAATTTGAACAATCTCGGTAGATGTCCAAAAGACAATGTCAAAAGCTCTAGGCCTTGTGGTTAGAAGCTTTTTAAGTTTTTCCTATAAAAGCCTATGTAAAAGCCAGTGACCCCCGGATGGGGTCAATTTTGACCCGGGTGTCATGATTTGAATAATCCTGGTAGAGATCCACTAGGCATTGCCACATGCCAAATAACTAAGCGCTCGGCCTTCCTGATATTGAGAAGAAGATTTTCAAAGTTTTCCTTTCTGCTGCCATGGCAACCAGAGTTATGCATGGAATTGAATTATTTGAAATTCAAGATACTATGTTGAAAATTCAAAATACTAAGTTGAAAATTCAATATTCTAAGTTGAAAATTCAAGATACTTTGTTGAAATTTCAAGATACTATGTTGAAAATTCAAGATACTAAGTTAAAAATTCAAGATACTAAATTAAATTCAAAATAGTAAGTTGAAAATTCAAATAGAAAGTTGAAAAGTCAACTTACTTAAATGAAAATTGAAGATACTAAGTTAAAATTCAAGATAAAAGTTCAAGATACTAAGTTGAAAATTCAAGATACTAAGTTGAAAATTCAACATGAAAATTCAAAGGTATCAAGTTGAAAATTCAGGATACTAGGTTGAAAATTCAAGATAGTAAGTTGAAAATTCACGATAATAAGTTAAGAATTCAGGATACTAAGTTGAAAATTTAACATGAAAATTTAAGATACTAAGTTGAAAATTCAAGAGATTAAGTTGAAAATTCAAGATACATGTATCAAGATGAAAATTCAAGATAATAAGTTGAAAATTCAAGACAACAAGTTCAAAATTCAAGATAGTAACTTGAAAATTCAAGATACTAAGTTGAAATTCAACTTTCTAATTTTCAACTTAGTATCTTGAATTTCCAACTTAGTATCTTGAACTTTCAACTTAGTATCTTGAATTTTCAACTTTCTTGAATTTCTACTTACTTTCTTGAATTTTAACCTTATTTTCTCGAGTTTTCAAATTTTCAACGTACTATCTTGAACCATAAACTTAGTATCTTTAATTTTCAACTTGTGACATGTGCATCAGGAAAACAAATTTAATCCTACTTTTTCTGATCAAATATGTTACTCAAAATATTGACCGTTACAAAATGTATTCACTGGCCGTGAAAGGATAATTACTCGGCGGTAACAAAATATAATGTTGATAGATGTGAACTATTCACGTACATGTACTAACTTATAAAACCATTCAAGAAAGACTGAAAACGTAAGAGTGTTTTATTGACCCTTATCGTTCGGTATTATTCAATTAAAAGGTGCCTTACAGAGCAAATTTTTCAATCAAAGAGATGTCATGCATTCTACTTGTCATATCATTGGCATCTGAAAGGCTACTGACTTCCGGTCAAAGGCGAACTTAATAAGGCTGAGCCGAAAAAAACATAACACTTATTATATACTGAAATGATAGGTTTTGGCCTCCACATTACATAAATTCAATCCCGTTTACCATAAGGTGAGAAAAACATTGATACATATTTTGAAATTACAAGTATCTCTTTTTCAAAAGTTATCACTGGGCAATGACAGCTCTTATATCGAGAAAGATGGATTTCTTTTGAAAGAGTTTAGAAAATATGTAACATATATATACATGTATTATATACAAACAACTTATGTCATGTAATTATTTTTGTAAATGGTGCGATTTCTAATAAATATCAAATTGTTTCAGCTCACAATGCATCATATTTAATATGATTAAAATACTGTTATAGCTCTGATATTTTGTGATGACGCAGAAACAGGTACAAGCTGCAGTGATGGGATTTAGATCACACGTGTAAAGGAACATCTTCATACATTCAGGAAGGTATTTCATATGTTCACACTCAGGTAGTACTAAGTTATGCTTATATCTCCATGTGTTCTTGTCTGTTTCAATGCCCGCATTTTGCAAATCGGAATTCCAAAAGCCAATTTACACACATATCAGCCACGTCTCATCTAGTAACAGAGGTTTCCTAGTTATATTTCAGTCCATCAAGATTTAGCTCCCTTATTTTCAATGCGATTCCAGTGTTCCAGGTCGTGTTTTCGAGTCTCCACCCAGCGTTTCACCAACTGTGCAGTAACCTTAAAATGAATCAAACGTGCTATTATATTTCGCTTTTGTTATCTTACCAATATTGAAATACCAGTACATGTATACACATGCAAATATAAGACACTGGACATGCTACTTTTTTGAAAAGTAAACACTGTGCATAATTCAGGATATTTCTGATTGATATTTAAAATTAAATAACACGATGAAATAATTGGATCATTGCATTTAAAACGTCCTACATACTGGTGTAAAATTCAATGGAAACGTTTTGACGCTTTCGAGGTCAGTCGCATCTTTGTGACGTCAGAACGGGAAAAAGCGCGATGAAGGAAAAACATAGAAATGACATGAAATAGGGGGCTGTGCAAAAAGTGACGTCAGTGGCCATGTTTGAAGCATTATAGCATAGAAACCTTAAGAGCTATCAAACAAATGGAAGCGGGGTTCAATCAGAAATATCCTGAATTATGCACAGTGTGAAAAATTTCATGAGACAATT